>JAIUND010000509.1:0-67079 GCA_034699125.1 Gisinianus flammeolus
CGCCCCCCCAACAATAAAAAGTTTCTGTCCAACTTCTTAAAATATATTTTTGCTATTTTACAATTCCCTTATTCACTCCAACTTACTACCAGATTGGTATTAAAGTTTAACTTACCTTTTCCTTTGCGTTTGACGCCTCCTCGCCCCTCCACTTTTCACACATCCACATCTACACACCTTTTCTCGCCCTCTTTTCATTTTTTTTTCTTTCCTCTTCTCATCCTCTTCATTCTCCAACTTCTCTCACAAGTTTCTCACTATCTATTATTGGTTTTATTTTTATTTTATCGTTCCATTTTATTGTGACTAACTTTATGGTTATGTGAGGAGTTTGGAGAGAGAGAAAACACTCTCCAATTCTCTCAATTCTCTCTCGCTCTCTGTTTATGTGTTTATTCTGGGGTGTCGGTGATCTGTGCTCTCCATGTACTAGAATTGGACTAGGGAAGTATTTGTACAATAGTAAGTAGAAATGGAGGGATTGGAAAGCATATGTGTCACGTATAAATATTTAATATGAAGTTCCAACTCACTCTCTTCTCTTCTCTTCTCTCTCGTTTCTTCTCGTCTCTCCCTTCACATAACATAATGGAGAAATCAGAAGAGTATTTTGGATTTAATTATTGTTTCAATCTGACTATAGGATAATGTTTTCATTTCTCCTACTGATATTCCCTTCAAAACAACCGGATGTGTTCCTCCATTCTCCTCTACATTATACTTTCTCTATATACTATATTCTATATCCTTACTTTCCCCCTTTATCAATATGCAATATCTCCATCATACCAGGTTTATTTAATCCATTCATATTATGTATGTCTGTACCTGCAATTGCACACTCTCTCTCTATGAATACGAAAACAAAGGAAAACTTGGTATTATTCGTATTTGTATGGATGCAAATGCAATGTCTGACTTTCAATTTCCATACACACATTCACATATTCACATTCATGGAGAAGGAGAGAGAGAGAGAAAGAGAAAGAGAAAGGAACAAAACAGCGGAGCCGTTAGTCTGCTCGTACGATTAGCTGATGAGGGAAACAATGGGTCGTGTGTATTTTGGATGTGTGTGTGGGGAGCAGTGAAGAGGAGAGTTGTTATTATAGTTATAGTTATGAGCTCATGTTGACGTGGAGTCGAGTCGAGTGAGTAGGAGTGGAGTTGAGGAAAATGATCTAATGAGCTGGAGTTAATAGGCTGGCTGATTGTCAGGAATGAATACAAGTGTAAATATATACAGAGAGAGAGGGAGAAAGAGAAAGAGGATGGAGATTGCAGAATGGGGAATGCAGAATGCACGAATAAATTGAAGAAATTATGAGATCCATATCCGTAACCATCGTCGTATACAAAACATGCTCATGCTCGTAGAAATCCGAGATAGACAGACAGAAACGAGAAGGAGAATTCAAACGAAAACGAGAGGGGGAGAGAGAAAGATAGAAAAGACACAGGACGTGAAAGGACTGAAAAGCTTCCTTGCATTTCTTTACATGTATATTCTGCATTTTCATTTTCATAATACAGACACAAGCTCTCGTGTCTCGTGTATTGACTGCAGCTTCATAGCTAATGGTTGACAGTACATAAAGCATAAAATATTTGCACTTTCTGCGTGTATGCACACATTGCACACACACATACATATGTGATCATTACCCAGACGTAGCAGTACATCTGTCACATATATATCGTATACATGGCCAATTTTATATGGATGTGTGCGTGTGTCTGAGTAAAAGTAACCATTCACAATTGCAACGAACAGAAGAGTGTATAAACGATTGTGTGTACCATTGTAACATATTTGCTATTTACGGAAAGGAAATCCTAGTGAAGTCACTTGTCAATATTTTTTTACGGATTTCTCTCTCTCTCTCTCTCTCTCTCTCTCTCTCTCTCTCTCTCTCTCTCTCTCTCTCTCTCTCTCTCTCTCGAGTACTTGCATTTTCCTGAACGCCCATTCTTTCCCTTGTTGATGTTTTTACATTCTTCATGACATGCAACGTATTTTTAGTTTGTCATCCTTTACTTTTGTCTATGCATTTTTTCTTGTATTCCCCATTTTTTTCGCTCGTTTTCTAGAGAGAGAGAGTCCAGAAGCAGGAGAGTGTGTAAGCAAACGACATTCTCTTCTTCTCTCTCTCTTCTCAACTTATGTCATGTAGGTAGACATAACTATTATTCATAATGTAGGTACGTCTGTTGGCTGGTTTGGTAGAGACAGAGAGAAAGAGAGAGAGAGATGTATATGCCAATCGTCATCGTCATAGGAGTCGTCTCGGAGGGATTGTGTGTCTATATACGCGTGTGTGTACATTGTATGAATTGAGCATATTTATCTATTCCATGTAGTTTGTAGTTTATTTTTGTGTGTTGCCTGCTCACTCTTGTACAGCAGACACTAGACTCACACTTGTCTACAAGTACATATGATATTTGTATTGATACAAAAATATAACAAAAGTTGTAGTTGGTGAAGAGAGAGAAAGAGAGAGAGAGAAAGAGAGAGAGTTATGAGGATCGCTTTTCTTGTAGACTTCGTGACGTATCCACTTGGGTTTTATTCGTTTGTCGATTTCCGCGATAGCATAGCACATACCATAGTTAAACAGGGCTCCCTTTTCCCTACAACAAACAAACACACACCATCGCCCAAATATCCCCCATACTTTGTATTTGAAAGATTAAAGGCTCGTCATTTCTCTTTATTGAGCTACACTCGACTATCTGTATGTATCTTACTATATAGGACTCGGCTCGTCAACAGAACAGAACGGGAATCCGAATCTTTGTAGGTACAAAGCTGAAAAACTGAAACTGGAACTGGAACGAGAAAGAGAACGAACGGTATGAAAAGGGATTCTCTACTTACATTACATTACTTTACGTTACGTGAGAATATTGTGACAGCAGTGCCTACCGGCAATTTTCTCTATTTCCCAAAAAAGGAAACTTCAAACTTCCAAATCCACTCATGTTCGGCTCTCTCCTATTTTTTATATTACAATTCTCTCTCTGTCTCTTCATTCCTCTGTGATGTGTAAAATTAAAATTACTGTCGAGTGCTTGTTCCTACTCCACTCTGTATATGGTTTGTTGGTTTGTATGTGAGCACATATGTACGGGGGCATTAAGTAGCTTTCAAAATGGGGAATGATCAAGTCAGTTCCAGTACTTGACGTTTCCCATATGAATCCAAATACTCACAATCAGTGTACTGTACATAATGTACGATACATATCTGTATGTACTGTACAGGTTTCCGTTGCATTGCATTGCATTGGATTGCGTGGCGTTGCGTCATTTTCATCCCCACCATCGCTGTGCAATCTACATGTGGAATTGTGAATACATATCTGTAAATACATCAAAAAAGGATACGAGATAATGAATCAAAGAAAAAATTATTCCTTGGTACATTCAACAAATTATGGATCCTGCAGATAGTCGTCCTCGTCCTTCGTTTCTCCTAATTCTAATTTCATAATTCTCCCCTTGACGCTATTGGCACAGTTCATTATTACGAATCCAAATCCGATTCCGAAATTGACAAACAACATTTAGCGAACATTAAAATTCCTTAATTAATTATCTGTATGAGGAAATTTGCACGGGGATTTTGAACTATGGACATTTAAATTAATTGTACCTATGTGAGAAAACAAAAACAAAATGAGAATTCTCAATGAAGTGAAAGAATGAGTACGAGTTTTATTTATTTTGAAGAAGCTTTAGAAAATTGTATGTATAAAAAAAGATGAGTATTTGAGGAGAGATTAAAGTTTGATTTGATTTCAGCATTCAGAATTTAGACTTTTAGACGTTGAAGCAATGAAGATTGAAGATTATTTTGTGTGAGTGTGTGTGTGTGTGTGTGTGTGTGTGAGGATAAGGAGAAGCGTTTGAAAGAAATTCGAGCTGAGATTTAGTAGGGAATTGAGAGAAATGGAGAGAGAGAGAGAGAGAATGTAGAAATTGAGGAACGGAAGATGAGAAAGTGAAATTTTGAATGTTGAGGAGTTGGATGAGAATGGCATATGCAATTTCACATGGAGTGTGAGAATTCAAAAAGGTTGGTTGACTGGTGGGTTTTGGGATAAGAGAGAGAGAGAGAGAAAGAGAGAGAGAGGAAAAGAGAAAGAGAGACGACGACGAAAGAATATTCATACATCACAAATCAAATTGGATGCGTGTTGATGAAGGTAGAATTAAAGTAGAATTTCCAAGGTAATCTCAGCTCACTACTCGTATGCACGATGAATGCATGCACATACATTGAGAGACTGAGAGAGCTAGAGCTAGAGCGAGAACCAAGTACCAGTTTGGTCTAGTAGTATGTATTGATTGCATGATTAAATGAGCAGACGTTGAGTTTGGTTCGACGAGTGGCTCTTTCACTCTCTTTTCATGGATATTCATCTGCTGTTGCTGGTGCTGGTGCTGCTGCCTCACTCTTTCCGTCTACATACGATACATATACAGAGACCAACTCATTCAGTGAGGGAAGGCTTAGAGAGCTCAACGAGTACCGTTCAGAATGGAGTATGGAGATGGAGAATGTGGATGCTCCAAGTATGTAAGAGAGTGAGAGTGAAAGTGCGTTGATGGAGTCTCTTCACACACACACACGCACACATGTATATGAATAAAGTTGGGTGCACAAAGTGGTGGTGAGAAGGTAGAAGAAAACTCTGGGTATTTCCCCCTTAAGCAAAAGCTTAAATTACCTCTGGTCCAATTCTCCGTTGGATGTTGGATCTCTTGCTTTTTTTCCACATGTGTGTGTGTGTGTCTGTGTGTAGAATCTACACTGTAGATGTACTAACTCCACGCAGATTGGGAATTCATCATAACGGAACTGCAAATTGAATTCAATCTGCAAACCAGAGCCGCGTCTTTGACTTCCTCACGCCAAGCCAAGCCGATACTCCATCCATCCAACCAACCAACCAACCGTATAGACAGAGCCAGAGAAGTCAGAGATTTCAAATTATTTTGCGCATATTGATATTGAAATTTTTCTCCCCCTCAATTTCTTTTTCTCTTTCACTCTCTCCAAGTTTTCATTAGAACGGATTCCTATGTGAGTATATAAAAAAAAGGAGAGAATTCGTATGGAGACGGGCGATAAAAGCGGAATTGAGCCAAGAATAAAGAGGGAAAAAGTCGAGATGAGACTTTATTTTTTGAGGGCTGTACAAAAACGTAGAGACGATACCCAAAGGAAATGCTCATACGCTGAATTACTCTGCTAACTAAATTGATGCCTTGTGATTTTTTTTTCATTTAATACTGTCGGATTCAATTTCTGACGAAACATTGTCCCTTGAACATATTGGCAATGTGCAATTTGGATTTGAATATGGAATTTTCTCATTTCAATCCACGCGTGACAAAATATGTATTTATATGGAAAGGTTTAAAAAACGTCGCCGCGTATATCTTAGAAACAAAACGTTGTTGAAATATCTACATGTTTGAAATTGAGATGATTGAAATGTCGAAAGGAAATATTTGTGAATTCAAAATGCAGCATTAAAAGTGGTATTTGTAGATTGAGATTCTAAATATATTTTTCCTCGCGTTGCCTTCTTCATTTGATGACTAGTTCCCATTCAAATGTGTCTATTTGTGGATGACAAATGGGAAATAAACTGGGAAGGGAGGGAAAATGAAGCAAAGTTAAGTTGCGTGTAGTTGAATCATAATAGGGAGAATAAATGGTGATGGGGAAAATGAAACTACTTCGGGATTTGTGTGTTGTGTGTAGTTTGAAAGAACCTGAGTGATCTTCAGTAGAACTTGATTGCGTTCTCATTATACGTAGTGAGCAGAGAGAGGAAAAGAGAGAGCGAGAGAGAGAGAGAGAGAGAGAACAATAATGGAATGTAGAATGTGAACTCGTATAGTTCTAGTATTCTATAGTTGGAGTCCTTATTCTTGTTCAGGTTGAGAATGAGGAATAATTGGTCTGTACATTAAGGCTTCTTTCCTCGAATATCCATCTCATGGACCATCCAAAGTTCAAGTTGAGATGATGGTGGTGATGGTGGTTGCTGGCGTGGCAAGAAATGGAATGGGAAAGAGAAAAAGGGAGAGAAAGAGAGAGAGAGAAAATTTTCTTTTAGTTTTTCCACTATTTGGAGGAGAGGAGAGGAGAAGAGAGAGGAGTGAGTGGGGAAGCGATTAGATGTGATGTGACTGATCGTATGTACTAAAGTAAATGACAATGCCCTTGCTGACTTGCGGTGTTTCAAGGCAATTTCGAAGGGAATAGGCCACATTACATAAAGCTTTATTGAGGGACTTGTGTGCTTTCTCCATGACGATCACGATGACGACGAGGACGACCGACGAGGATGACGATGGCTCCGGATCTCGCTCATGTATCCACACTCTAAAACTATAGTTTTGGTCAACGTCTTTTTCCCTACTTTACCCAAACAAATTTCATGCTCACACTCGTGTACACTTACATTACATATCTTACCTACGTAGTACGTACATACATATTGGAACTTGGTAACTGTGGGTACACACCTCGTTGGCCATCTCATTTCTCTGACCAGATCTGTACTCATCGTCAGTTAGCCTTACTCTCACTCTTCATCTTCCCATACTTTGTTGTTGTTGTTGTTGCCTCCTCTTTTTTCAGGAGGGTTTTGCTATGAGTTTTTTTTTTTTTTGGTTTTGGTTTAGGTTTCTCTCCTTGTTTCCGTTGAGAATGGGAAGGAAGGGAGGGGAGAAAGAAGAAGGAGAAGGAAAACTTTTGTGTTATTTGGAGAACCCAAAAGAATCCAGGGATCAAATTTAAGGTCAGAAATGACCATTTGAAGCCATGCAAGTAATGATTTTCCTCATTCCAACTCCTCTCGCTTCCCTTTTCCCTTTAAGTGGATCCAGAAAAACCCTCATAAATGCTTGGAATAAAAAAAAAACCACATAGGGATATTGTCCACATTCTCCATAGTCATTGTTTGTATTTCCTCACTTTCTCCTTCCATTTCCTGCTAGCAACACAAAAAAATCGTGGAAAAAAACAACAAAAAAATCCTTTAACAAAACAAAAAAAAAGAGAGAGAATAACATCAAGAAGAGTGAAAATGAAGAGCATTTAACTGAGGCAGATTCAGATGATACAGATTGGGAGGAGAGATTTGGGTTTGGGAGGAAAGAAATAAGAAAATCCTCAAATCTAGAATTTCTCTTGGTGTTTCATGTGTTTCGTTCGTCCCTGTTCAAGAGGATGGCGTATAGTATGGGCTCCGTCGTATATTTCAATGAAAAGTGTATAATATTCATCATTTATGTGTGGAGGGGATAATGTGACGTGTATTTGGACTTGTGTGGCTCTTTATGGTTCACACAGAGTTTCCTTACTGCTCAGTTGTTTCATAGAATGAATGTTATTTTTACAAGATCATGTTGGTCTGGGTTCTGCTTGGGATTTCCCTCTCTTTTTTTCGTTTGGCCCTTCTTCTTCGTTTTTGGTGTATGTATACACATATCTGTAAGAACAAGGACCTTCGAATACATAATACGATAGTAAATGGGGTATTGGGAAATGGAGCTTTGACTGTGAGGGAGGACTCCAAGTGCAACATTAGCTGGCTATTGCATTGCCTCTACGGATACAGATATTTATATTTCTCCATCCATATAATGTAGCCACCACCACCACCAACCAACAACTTGAAGTACAGTACAGTTAGAACCAGAGAATGACTCTGACTATCGCCGTCGTCTGAGTCGTGGTTCGTTCAGCTTCAGCTGAGAATTTAACCAAGGCTTTTTGGTGGAGGTATCGATCTTTTTGTGACTTATGGTGCAAGGGGACGGGGAAAAAATCTTTGTTTTCCCTCTTTTCTCTCTCTCTCTCTCTTTCCCTCTCTTCCTCTCTTTCCTCATGTTGAGTTTCTGTAACTATGCATTCCGCTGACTTGAGTGTCTTTTATGGGAGTTTCCTAGTATCGTTCCTTATCTTGATGCAAAACGGACAACAACACATAACACATACACAAAATACAAAGATGCATACAGAGGATTTTTGGGCACTCCACCAAACATCACAAAGCAACACAATCCAACCAAACAACGGCGAGAAACACAGCCAGACCGAATGAGAGAGAGAGAGAGAGAGGAGAGAGAGAGGGAGAGAGAGAAAAGAGAAACTCCACATATATATAAAAACAGTCACATGCATCAGTGAAATAGTGTATCTACATCTGGATATGGATGTAGCAAAATACATGTTTGTCCAGCTCAATCGAGTCTGGGTTCCCTCCAATTTTTTGTTGTTATTTCGCTCTATTTTCTCTCCCCTCTTTTTTTTCTTCTCTTTTTCTCTTTCATTCCGTGACTTTGCCTTCCTTAACTCCCTCCTTTCACTTCCGTCCTGCTTTTCCCCATTTACAGTTCTTCCGTCTTTTGTGCCAAGCCAAGCCCAGCCATGTTACTCATTTTTGCACAGCTTTATTTATGACATCGTATTTCATCAGAAAGTACCTTACTATAGAAACATACACACGAGCACGAGTACATATGTGTAAATGGTATATATTATATTATATGTAGCGGTGTGTAGGGAAAGAGCCAGAAAGCTCATGTACCTTCAAATCAAGCTCCTCTGGATCTTTTATAGGCGTCTTTCGTCTCTCGTCTTTTCTCCGTCTTAGTCTAGGTTTTTTGGTCTGGTTCGTTCCAAGAAAGAGAAAGAGCGTCGCGCCGGATGCTCCCAACTCTCTCTCTCTTTCTCTCTCTTTATATATACTCTCAAATACTTAACATTGTTTCACGAGTTTTCCCCGTTTTATTCTTTGAGTCTTCACGACGAAACTTTACTTCTTCTCACAATCCACATGAAAGTCTGTCTAAAAAGTCGGAAAGTGAAAGTGAAACAATGTTAAACCATTAGCCGAGGCTAAATCAAAATTTTCATTGCTTTGATTTTAGTATGGCGATTTGAAGGGAATCATGATGAGAGATCCTCGTTACGACCCAAACTAAACTAAACTCTCCTCCACACACGCACACACACACATAGACACTCACACGTGTACAGGGAATTTCAATTTATCTACACTTTGGTTAAGTACGGATGTCAAATGGTCCATGTTCATATTAGTGGGAGATTTGAAGAGCTCCCTCTTAAATTTGTAGGCGGTAGATAGATTTTGTACGAATTGTGTGTGTGTGGATGGAAAAATATTTAAATGAGGATTTTTGTCAAGTTGAGATGGAGGTTTGAAAGGGAAGACATATAATTTCATGTTGGTTTCTCTGCCTTCATCCTCACATAAAATTATGCTGAGGGTAGAGCGAGAGAGAGCGAGAGAGAGAGAGAGATGGAGGTGTTTAAATTTGTCGTACGTGTTCTTCATCGTTTTTCCAAGTTGTGAGTTGATTTTTCTCTTAGTCCAATCTTTCTCTCTCTTTCTCTTTCCCTCTGTGGAAATGCGAATGGATTTGGTGATGGTAAAATATTTCCCAAGCCACTAGCGAGACTTAAGTCTGAGTGTACAAGAATGAAACGTGGAAGAGGACGGGTGAAGAAGGGGAAGTAGAGAACTAAGGAGTTTGGACAATATTTGCGACTTAGTTCTTGGTTCTTTTTTGGGGAGGGAAATCCTTTTCCTTTCTATCAGTATACGTTTTTCTATTTTTTTCTGGTGCGACTTGGTCTAGTTGCTAGAATGGCACTGAATGCTAATCAGAGTCCCTTTTCCTTCAATTCCCTTGACTCGACTCCAACAAACGAACGACTGGTCTCTCTCTCTCTCTCTCTCGTACTCAGATTGTAGATGTGGATGATGGGAATGCGAAAACGCACGCGGTGCTTTCGTGGCACGCAATTCATAGATGTGTGTGTATACACATGGTCTACTCGCTTATCAATTGAATGCGAGTGTGTGTGTTTGTCTGTATATGTACCATATGAATATTTCCTTCGTACGCATACTCTACTAAAAAAGATTGTAAGTAGTACCTACCATACAAACGCTAGGAATAGTGGGGACAAGTTGGTTCCATGAGATTGAGAAAGAAATAAAGAGAGAGAGAGAAGAAAATTGCTCCTTTATCTACTCAGACCAGAGTGAATACGCAAAGAAAAAAGAGAGAGAAGAGGGAAAAAACTCGAGGAAAACTTGGGTTGTGTCCTCGGAATTGGAATTGGAATACGAATAGGAATATCTGTATAGTGTACGAATAGTAATAGAAATCGGAATAAGAAGAGAAAGAGAAGAGAAAACTCATGATGAGTATATAAGAGAAAAAAAGAAGAAAAAGAAGTCCGTCATCAATGAAAGTAGAAAGTACGGATTTTTCGAGTTCCGTCTGTCTCTCTTTTCATTTCAATGTGTATAACTAAAAGAGAGAGAGAGAGAGAAAGAGCGAGACTTTCTCCACCAGCCAAAATGCTGCCCCGCTTTGTTATTTATTCGAAATGTCCTTTTACTCTCCTTGCACATGTAAATCGGGTTCGGAATCGGAATGTTGCATGCACCGTCGACTACCCTCCGTCGTATACAATCACAATCAAATCATAGCCAAGACGTTGTCAACTGGTTCTCGCAACTGGTAACTCTCCGTCTTTTCTCCGTCGTCTCTCTCTTTCTCTCTCTCTTTCTCTCCTTTTTGGTAATGCACATCTGTAGTCAGAGCCAAAAAAAAGAAGTTTCAAGGATTTTCCCTTGTGTGTATTCGTATGTGTGTTTGGCCTAGTCTGGTCTGGTCTGGTATGGTGCATTGAAATACATTTAACAACAAGTAACTATTTATGAATGGCTCGAGCTATTTATTATTATGTTAACGATATTATGAATTATGTGGAAAGTAAACGGAAACTTTTCTCTCTTTCTTTCTTTCTCTTTCTCTCGTCGCTTATCTTTCCTCGAATTCAGATTAGTAAATCTGGGGAACAAAGTCGGCACACGGATTTTCAATTGTAACAAAGCACGAGAGAATATCATCCGTATTTCAAATATTTCATGTGGGGCAAGCGTGACTTGTCACTCCTGATTTTTTTTCTTCTCTTCACGACGAAATTAAATTTTATTACATATGAAGGGAAATGAAATCCTGATCCTGATATAAATTGAAGTGGAAGCCTTCGACATTAGACAAGTATTGGTATGTTTAGTATATAAAGAAAAATTATAAAAAATATACAGGTGAGAATAGATCCATGCAAGAATGAGTAAGGATTTAAATTGTGGCAGTATTGAATATCTCACAAACTATGTATTTATTTTCAAACATTGCATTGTAATGTTTTGCATTGTGCTGTGTTGTGTTATGTTATGTTGGAGGGTATTTGGAACCGCCTCGACCTTTTCATAACACAAAGTGTTAATTGAAGTGACACAAAGTACTGCTCAAAGTATGGAGAGAGAGAGAGAAAGAGAGAGAGGGAGAACGTCGGGATGAGCATTAATGAATTTTTAATTACTTTTGTGATTATCTCTCATGCCTTGTGGACTGCTCTGCTGCTCATGTTGGTGTTGATGTTGGTTGGGACTGCCGCTTGATTCGTAATATTAAAAGTTTTCTTGTGCCTTCTCTCTCTCTCTCTCTCTCTCTCTCTCTCTCTCTCTCTCTCTCTCTCGTTCTCGCTCTCTTTCGTTCAGAGCTGTCCGCCTCAACTTGGAAATGCATGTGTCTTGAGTGAAAAAGCCTCACTCGGTCGCAGAGTTTCCACGTTCAAGACACTCCAACTCTTCAACAAAACTGAACTGTGTGCCTGTATATATATATATATATATGTGTGTGTGTCCTTCTCGTTGAGTTGAGTCCTGAATGGATATTTCAACTCACATACTCATGCAGACTTCGTTAAAGAGTCAACTTTTGTCGCTGATCAATCTATCTTTCCCTTTATTCTTCTTCTTCTCCTTATTCGTCGTTCTCGTTCTCGTTTTCGTTTTCGTCTGGGTCTTCTTTTCTTCCCTTAGCTTTCCTTGGCTTCGATGTCCTTCGTAGGCAGTGGATAGTCGGTATTTTGTACAACTAGAAGCTCAAGCACGAGCATCCTCGTTTCCCTCGTTTCCTTTCCTTGTCGTTCAAAAGAAAAATCATTATCATTTAATCACTGTCAGAAAGTTTTTAATAAACTGCACTGAATTCTCTTCCATGCAACCACCCAACTACAAAGAATATATTTACTTGCCTCACTTTCTCTCTCTTTCTCTCTCTTCCTCTCCTCATCTCAAGAACTTGAACTCAAAATATTCTTTTCCCTCGAACCCTGAGACAGTCTAAAAGGAGAGATTCGGTTAAAGTTCGAGTAGAAGGTTCAATTTATACAGAAAAGAAAACTTTCCTTTCCCTATTCGTCGTCGTCGTCTTCTTCTTCTCTTCTTCTTGTCGTCGTCGTCGTTGTTGCTGTTGTTACTCTTACTGTATTTCACACGAGCACTGATAAATACGTGTACAAGATGATTTCACCGGATGGACAAATTCCACCAGGCCATTACTTTGACTTTAAATGGGGGAAACGTCGGGATTCTTTATTCCTTTTCCCACCCCCAATTTAAAATGGGCAATTGTAACTATGGCAACCACATTCATCGTTAGTGGCTTCAAGGGACGAGTATTGATACAAATCAAAATACAGACACAGCCACAGCCACAGTCACAGATGGAATTACTCCGCCTGTATTTGTAATAGACAAGACGGATTTCCTAATAGAGTTGTTGTCAGAACTCGCTCGGAGTGGTCTGATCGTAATGTTGACTGTGATGGTGAGGAATCCAACTGTGAGATTCACAAGGTGGACTTTTAAATAGCAATATAGAGACTAATATACGGATACAAAGTGAGAGAGGGAAAGCTGTTTATACTTGGTAAGTAGTTAGAAATGTAAACGGGTGACGAGGAGTAGAAAGTAGACGGAGAGAGAACGTAACTCTGCATCATTTATGAGGAGGAAGGAGAGGATAAGGAGCTGAGCATTGTTGTTGTGTGTAGATGCGTGTGTGCGTGTGTGTGTGTGTGTGAATGAATGATGTAGAAAGGAGAAAGTAGAAACGAAGCATAATATTAAGCACAAGTAAAAGTAGACTGAATGTGAATGCATTGAATCGAGTTAAGTCCCACCGAGTTACTATTTCATCCACACACATACACAAATACACACCTCCTGAATCTACACACAGTACAGATAAACAAGAAATATCTATATAGCTACGAAATATACAAGAGAGAGAGAGAGAGAGAGTCGAGGAAATAATGAGTTCCCGTCTGATCCATGGCATGGCATACTATCGTATGGTCTGACATTGCATGTATTCGCATGTATTCTCTGGTATATTCTCGTTTGCGACGAGAGGAAAAAGGGAAAATAAACGAGAAAAGAGCTTTGTTACTTTGTGTTATGTTGTGTTATGTTATGCCATACATACCATGCTGCGCTATAGACTGATATCTATGGTACATAGATTTATATGTGTGTTGTCTGCAAGTCGCAAGTACATAGTCGGCATTCATCTTATATTGTGAATTGTGTGTATCCGTGATGGGAGAGACAGGCAAGTTCTTTCCCGTATGTCGCTCTACACATACACACATAACAGTATCGAGTGTGGAAAGTATAAATACAGATAGAAGAGTCCAACTACAAGAGTACAAATGCAGACAGTGAATGTGGAAATGTGAGTATTTGAGCATTTGAGCATTTGAGCATTTGAGCATTTGCCTACATAGCAAGGAGATTTATATAAGCGTTGAACGGTCTTGGACGGATCATATCTTTGCACTTTCCTTTTGTATGTAGACACCAGACTCGAGACTGTAGATCATAGAACCAACCCATTTTTGGATATACTCACACCCTATCTCTCTGTCTCTCTCTCACACACACACACACACACAGTTTCCGCTACCCAGTACTACCACTACACGATTCTTCCTTGTATATATAGATTGAACCTCGTAAACAGTATCGATCGCTCAGACTGGTGAAGGCAATGTTATGTTGTGTGGTAGAGATCTTCCATGTATATGTAGGTGTGTGTATGTGTGTGGAAGCAGGCTGGCTAGTTGGTGTTGTGTGTATGAGGAAGAGGATGCGATAGCTAGAGCAGACGTAAAGAAGGCATAAGAAAGAGAAAGCAGACACACTCACACATGGAGAAGCATATGAAAGCGACTGAAGAGGTTACCATCTCTCCTTCTCTCTCTCTCTCTCTCTCTCTCTGTGTCTTCGGGATGAATCGCCGACTCTGACTATGCACTTGTGCATTGGCAAAGAAAACCTAAACTAAACGAAGCCGAAGGCAAAGGAAAGAGGATTGCACTCGTTTCTTGTGTTCTTGTTCGTCGTTGCTGTGTTGTCGTTGTCGGTTGGCGCCTTGTTTTTGCTCATTTTCCCCAGATTCTCCATTCGCTCTCGTTTTTCTCTCTCTCTCTCTACTGATATCTTCATTTTTTTCCTTCGTTCTTTCTCCCTCTTTGCCAGATGAATTGAATGATGAATACAATCACTCTGGCGGTCTTCTACAACTCTGTCCTCTTTTATATAAATTCTTTTGAGTATTCCTCTCAATAGCATTTTTCCTCTTCTTCTTAAATGAGCCGAATGTGCTCGCTAAATCTGTCTTTGTACATTCTACACTCACTCTGTTTCTTCCAAGGGGGGAAATAGAGGGAGAGGAAATGCTCTGTTATGTTGATCTTATCAGTATCAGAGGCAGAAGAAGAGAAGGAAAAGAACAAGAGGAAGATGAAGACGAAGAAGAGAGAAATAAAGAAATGAGATAAAAAAAATCCAAAATGTCTCAAAGCTTCCTCGTACGTCTCGTTGCCCGCTTTTTTTCATACGTGCTTGGAAATGAAAACAGTTTCTTCACCTTTGTCTTTTTAATCTAATAACGACACACCGCCTTGCCCACATTCACTACGCACAACCGAAAAAACCTCGTCTCGTTTTTTCCCCGATTTCCGTTCTCCATTCTCCATATTCTCCGTACTTTTGTGTGGGAAAAAGATAAAAAAAAATAAGAGAAATCTGAGGGTTTTTTCCCCCAATTTCCTCGTCTTCTTTGTAATAAAAAAAAAACTATGGACTCGTTGATATAAATCGGAATGCCAATCTATTGACTATTAACTAGGCAAATATATGACTAATTACATTCCACAAAATCACCATATAAAGATTGTGTTTGTGTTTGTATTTTCTCCGAGTAGGAAATGAATATGACAGAGTGTGAATGAAAATTAAAGAGTTGAGGAATTTCCATGGGAGTGTTTTGTTTTTGTCTTTGACCTGTCCCTGACGGAAAATGAAAACAAGGACGAAACCAAGGAAAATTCTCGTCTAAAGGAAATATCATTGGATTTGAGGATAAAGTGATGGTTCGTTAGGTTTTCTCTAGGAGACTTTGTTAATGATTAAGACGAGGATTATTATATTAATCATTTTGGGTTGGGGAGTGAGGGAAAAGGGAAAGAAGAAGTAGAGAGAATGTCACCAAAGGAAATATCTTGGTGGAGGAAAATGTACGACGAGGAAGTGGGAGAGAGAAATGAAAATGAAAATGAAAGAAGAAGTTGAGACGGATGTCTATGTGTGTTTGTGTGTGTGTGTTGGCCGTGAACGTTCGGGGGAAGCTCGAGTTGTAGGGATAACTTTGTCGAGACTTAATTATATTGACAGCGAGTAAATAATGAATCTTGCCTTCGTCTATGTGTCGGTCTATCCCTTTTACTTTCTCTCTCGATCTCGCTCTCTCTCTCTCTGACTGCGTTTCGTAATGTATTCCTCGGATCTCTGTAAACAAGTTAGTAATACAACAACGCATATACATCTAATGGATCTGAGTGCTTTCAATTAGTCATTGTTATTTTAATTCACCAATCGCTCCCTCAGTCTCAGCCCAATCACTCCCTTCCTCTCTCTATCTTTCTCTCTCTCTCTCTGATAAATCATAAGGAAGTATAATCATTTATCATGTAACTATGAGTAAAAAACCCAGGGAAACTCTTCAAAACTACTGGAATTTGAATACACACAGAGGAAAATGATTCATGATTTTACATTGCAGGTTTCTTAGCACCCGTCTCTTTCAATTTTGTTCATGGTTTTCAACTTCAACTCATTCTCTTTCTCTTTCTCTTTCTCTGTCTCGCTCTCTCTCTCTCGTCAAGTCCTTTGAATTTTGAATAAACGTATCATATTTTTCATATCAATTCCAAGTGAATACTAAAGAAACATGAAAAGTTAAAAAAAAAAAAAAAGATTCTTTATGCTTTTATGTGGTAGAGAATAAGTCCAGGAAATGTGAGGGAAAAAAACTCTTGGAATTCTCCTTCTCCTTTTTATTGGCATTCACAAATGGAACAATGGGCCGAGTTTCAGTTTCAGTTTGAGTCTCTCTCTCTCTCTCTCTTCTCTTTTTATTTTCTTGGTCTACTTTTATTTCTATTTCTGTATTTTTCTGTACCCGCCGTCTTTCACACACGATGGGAAAGGAAAACGAGGGAAAGGAACGCACGAAATTCCTCAAATTTGATTTGGGTTCCTCGTATATACATATTTCCTTCCAGTGTTTGGTTTTCTGTGTGTGGATTGGAAATTTGACAGGATTCGAACTTGAAGATCAGGAGATCGATTTTATTGAACTGTACACGCACTCAGATGCTCAATATTATATTCGTAGTTGTGATATGTGATATCCAAGAGTCCTTGTTGGAAATGGGACAAACATCCGTTCGTTCGTTCGTTCGTTCGTTCTCCCCCAACAAGAACCAAGAACCAAAGACAAAAAAAAAGTGTAGAGAATAATTTTAAATCCAAAAAGAATCCCTCAAACTCTTTCCTTTCACACGTATATGTCTGATTCTTCCCTCTTCACATTTCCCATGTATTTTTTTTTCTTTGACCGAGTGTTGGATTTTTTTTTTTTTACTATAGATGTGATATGGATTTGAGTTGATCTAAGGCAAATTTAAGTTGCTCACGATTTCACGCGCATTTGAATTATTCCGATATTTCACTTTCCCCCCTCTTTTCCGGTTTCCTTTTTTCTTTTCTTTCTTTTCCCCCTTTTTCCATGTGGATTCTCTCTCTCTCTCTCTTTCTCTTTCCCTCTTCAATATCCTGATGGCATTTCCCGATAAAATCCCCATTTTTTATTCAATATTAATATCATATTGACACTGCAATTTACATGCACTTTCCCACTTTTCCTTTTTCTCTTCCTCGTCAACACATTGTTTCGAGTGCAGTCTGTATAAGATATAAGAAAAAACTGTAAAAAGGAAATGTTCATATTCATGTATGAAAATTTACATTTATTCTGGGAAAGTTTCGACTGTTGTGATGAGGATGTGGATACAAATAAATTACATTTTAGGGCATGATCCCTCATCATACGATAAATACACAGAGTTTGTCCTGGTTCTGGTTCGTTCCTATTTCCAGTGATGAAAAAACACGTTTCTTGGTTGGAAACGACGAATGAGTTTCCTCCCTTGATTATTTATACATGTTAACCTTGATCTCTCTCTCTCTTCCTCTCATTCTCCGTCACTTATTAGATTTGAATGAGAGGAAAGTTGGGGGGGGGGGGGCTGTGGAGAGTTTTCGGTGTTTCTGGTTTTATAGTTTGTCGGTCGTGGAGTGGAACTATGGAGTGGAGTGTGGACAAGCCAGCTTGGGAGACATTTTGATCCTGCATATTATTTTGGATACCTCCACTTCTCCATTCCATTATGTGTCCCCACAATTCCCATTCATTCTCTGTATGTATACATTATTGACAAACCTCTCCATATATACGATATGTATACATATATATATTTATTACATGTTCTCCTGTTCAACCCTTCACACACTTTCCAACGCTGCTCTCTCTCAGAGAATGACGCCGTTCAAATGGTGAATAGTAAATGTAAATGTCCCATTTGAATGGGAATGGCGTTTGTGAATGGGACGAGCGAGGAGAGACGAGAGAAGAGGGACAAGAATCAGACGGAGAATCAGAATGAGAAGAACACAAACAGTGAGAGAGGGAAACACAAAGAATTTTCAGGATTGAGGACTTTTCTAAAGGTGTGAGATTGACAAAAGATGAAGAGAGAGAGAGTGCGAGAGAATTGATTTGTCAAGGACAAAAGCAAAGGCGTTTTTGGGGACTTGACAATGTCTGTTTGTGTACTCTGTGTAAATAGCAAATAGTAGAACTATTATAGTAGGTGAAATTGTGTCGTCTGTGTGTGTGTGTGTGCTTTCATTCTTATTCTCATTGCCTAGTATGTACAAAGTACAAAATACAAAGAATACACCGTGCTCCGAGTCTCCGAGGTTCCGAGTCAAAGAAAACGTAGACAAATAACATAAATAACATGAGAAACTGTTTAATGACCGCCGTTCATAAAATTCACTATTGTATTGTGAAACTGACTGGAACTGCAGTCAGTACTCCCCTTTGTCTGTCTGTGTGTGTGAGTGTGTGTGTGTGTTGACTGTTGTTGGGGTTTTGTTTGTTGAGTGTGTTCTTTGGGTTTTTTCATCTTTGTGTGTTGGTTGGCTGTGTGAGTTGCGTGTAATATTGGGATAATAAGTGTTATGGGGATTGTTGGAATTATTACTGGAGGAATTCTGAGCGGCAGTTGGAGAGTGGTGAAAGATAATAGAGACAGAAGCAGCGAGAGAGAGAGAAAGAGAGAGAGACAAAGAAAGAGAAGGTACACACACTATATATTTTAGTTTAAACTTTATCTTTCGACTTTCCTCTTCCCATTGTAGTTGTACACTGTACAGAAGTACAGATAGACTTTGGACTTTAGAGTATATGTATTGCAATTGCGATGGCTGTAACTCCATGACTCTGACGCTGACTTTAGCTTTAGCTCTAACTCATGTTCTGTTTCTGAGTTCTGAGTTCTGACTAAGGTAATAATAACAACTTGAAAATGGAATATTTTGTCATAAATTGTGTATTTTTATGTGTTTATTTACGAGGAAGAGAGGAATTGAGAGAGGAGTCGTATGTGTATGAGTGAATGTGCAGATGCACAGTGTACACTGTACTGTACTGTACTGTACTGTCTCGTTCTCGTGGTAACAATTGTATCAAGGAAGATCTTGAAGAAGAAGACGAAGAAGGAAAAAACTACAATGGAGCTCGAAAAGAAATAAATCTAATTTAACTTGCTCCTTTCTTTGCTATTTATTCTACTTTTTGATACTTTTATGGGTTGTTTTTTTTTCGTGGGGACCATTCCCTTTTGTTTCCAGTAGTTTCCAGTTAAATTTTCAAATAAGGTACATCTCTCTCTCTCTCTTTTTCTTTTCTCTGTAGTTTTATCACAATATTTCTTTATTATATGATAATGAAATATGTCTGAGAGAAATGTATATATATTTTTTTCTGCAATGGAAATGTTCTTTTGTACATGTTTCATGTGACAAATATTCTTGTCTCTCTTGCTCTCTCTCTCCTTTTAGTTTGGACTGTATTTTTGTGACAAAAAAAACTTTGTCCCTACACTTTACAGATAAACCAAAAGGGAAAAGTTTGGGGAATTTGAAGGGTTTGTTTGACACACAAACGAGAAAGGAGGAAAAGAGAAGAGTTGAAAACTCTTGTTTGGGAAATGTGGAGGATCAGATAGCTCCTCGGCTTAAGCTGCATATGGATTGTGGATTTTGTTAGTAAGTACATATATAGCTATCTTACATATACCTACGATATATAAGAATATAGAATATGATTTCCATCCATCCATACGGTAGTGATCGAATTATGAATTTGTATACGTTGGTAATAGTGATAGTAATATCGTAGTAATAGTAATGGGGACATGAGCATGAACATTGGATGGATATGTAGAAAATATGGATGGTAGATAAAATGTTTAGATGAGAAAACTGGAGTTGCTCTACATGGAATGGAATGGAAGGAGACGACGGGGGAGAAGGCAGGCAAGCAGGTAGATGCTAATGGTCTCTGGTCTTCATTCTCCATTAAATTCTCCATACATTGCATAGGATATGAAAGTCCTCCTTGTCTACTCTACGGTACTCCTTAACTCCTCAGATACATGTGTATTTTCATATATGATTGAGAAATGGACGGCTTTTGAGTCTTGAAGGTTGTGAGGTTGTGAGCCAAGAATGAAAAGCAAAAGAGAACGACTGACTGAGAAGAAGAAGAAGGAAAACGGTTTTTCCATTCTTCGTCGTTGTTGGTGAATCCATCGTCGTAAAGCAGTTAGTGGATGGTCTTCTCATGCAAACCTCATCCGGGGAACCACCCTGATCCATTATGATCACTATGTGTAATAATAATGCTCATGGGTTCACCCATGATCACGAAGAGTGTACTTGAGAAAGCCGCTCAATTTTTCTCTCCTTTTTTACCTTCTCTCTCTTTCTCTCTCTCGCTCTCTCTCTTCGTCTTCTTCTTCTTTCTTCTTCTCCGTAATTCTTCTTCCAGATTTTTTTCTGGTCGTCTTGTCGATGACTGTAGCTATAGCTGCAGCATAGGAAGAATTGATCCGCCCTCTTCTCATTCTTCTACTCTGATTGTGTACGCGTACACACCATTTCGGAAGTCATTACGCCGATTTACTCTCTCTCTCTTTCTCTCTCTCCATCTCTCTTCAGATCTTTGCTCTTATAAGAAAGAACAACTACGGATATAGCAGCACAGCCCCAGAAGCGAGACTTTTACTCTAGTTTTCTCCTCTTTTCTACTTCACGATATTTGTGAAACCCAAAAACCTTTTCTTCTTCGTCGTATTTTTTACCTACTTTTCTCTTTCTCTCTCTCTCTCTCTTTCCCTCTCTTCTACGTTTCTCTGTGTGACTCGCCTGAAACGCTGAAACTTTCCTTTTCTCCCTTTTCCTTTTCCAAAAGTAATGAGTTGTACAGTTAGAAGTGAGCTGTGAGCTTTACAACAAAGTCCACACACACACACACAGTTTATGAAGGGTAGGGCGTGAAAGCAAACGCAAAGTTACTGGAGTTGACTTTCCCTTTTGCTGACTCTTTCTCCTTCTCAAATTATAGGTAAACTGCATGTTCATGGTACCATACATTCGATTCTTTGTCAGCGTGAGTGTGAGTGTGAGCTGTCAGTCGTCAGTCAGGTGTGGTAAAGTTGTTGGAGACTGGAGGAGAAGGGAAAGTCAGTGAACTTTTTAATTTTAGTTGAAACTCTGAAGACTGTGGAGAAAGTCATTCGAGGGAATGATGATTACAGATAAAATAAAGTGTGGAAGGTGTTGGTATTTGGATTTGGTAGTTGGTAGTTGGTAGTCGGTAGTCGGTATAGTCGGTAGTCTGTATTAGTGGGATTGAGGACTTGAGTTGAGAATTGAGAGTTGGGACAGAGTTGTTTTAAGCAACGTTGTCGTTTCCGAGTTTCCCCCCCACTAAATTCCTTGACATGTGTTGCATACAATTGCTATGACGTAGTTAAGAGAGTAGAGTGAAAGAGAGAGTGTGTGAGTGTGTGCATGGAGGCTCATGACTTGCTGTATGGATTAATTAGTACTCGTGGCACCTGTGTTATTATTATTGTCCCATGGGTTCAAATTAGTCAAACTTTCCCAAAGCACACACACGTACACACATATACTCGTTTGAACAAAGACAGAGACGGGCCACGGCTGTGACCAACTACATTCTCACTTCTCTCCAGAGTCAACATTCTAAGATTTTGTAGAGAGAGAACGAGAGAGAGTGTGTGTGTAGTTGTATAGCTAACTGGACCAATTCCTTTATTCCTTCCCCAATTTTACACACAAGTGATTAGGGAAGGGATTGTGTGTGTCTCTGCCTTTGGATTTGGATTTGAATTGTCGTTGTCGGGAATCTGGAATCTGGGATCCAAAATCTAGATCAAGATTTTCAACCATCTGTTTATCTATCGATTTTTTTGTGGTTTGTTTCCCTTCAGCTTGTTTCCAAATCTAAGTTCATGTAATGGCTACAAGAGAAATGTGCCCATACATTCATACATACATATTGTACATAGATAGATAGACATGGACATGGACATGGACATGGAGAGAGGCACCATTAAGTTGTGTGTTTTAGTAGCTCCTAGCTAATACGAGTCCAACCTAAAACTTGTACACATTTCGGCACACAGACAGAGTAAAACTAATTTATATCTGTGGTGCAAACAATTTTTCTTTGTTGTGTCTTTGGTTATCTTGGAAATGTGACACGGACCGTCCATTTTCCGTATGCATAGGGAAATTTAATTAAGATTATGACACAAACATACTTTTCAAATTATGAGCTATGCGATTTCTGTGTGTATTTGTTTGTGTTGTGGCGAACTGTGAACTCTCTCTCTCTCTCTCTCTGTCTCTGTTCCAGTTTCCCTATGTTCACATGTATTTCTGAGTCCTGAGTTCTGACATTTGTTTGTGTCGTCTACATTTCTCTCTTTCGTTTCGTTTCATGCGAAGCCAATTTTCAAATTTTGCTGTCTTTGAAGTGGAAAGGAAAGATATGGATGTAGAATTTTGGAGGGGGGAGGGCGATAGCATTTGAAAAGCAAATGACCGCATACATTACTCTTCTACAGATTACAGATACATACATGAGGATTATGACAAAAAGTTACTTTCTCACACGCTCCGCTAAGCTTCTCAATAAATTACTTGAAGAGTTTTCTTGAAAAGTCGTTTCTTCTTCTTCCTCTTCTTTTTCTTCTTCTTCCTCTTTTGTTGGACACGGAACTCCATCGTGGAAATAGTTGGTGGTTGGTTTTTGGTTCCGAGTTCCGAGTATGTATTTTAAAGAGGAAGAGAAAGAGAGCGAGCGTTGTGTGCATGGAAAACTTTTATGATTCAATTATTTAGCGGTGATGGATAAAAACGTTTATTTTATTCAAGTGTGTCTGACTATTCAACTCCAGAGAGAGAGAGAGAGAGAGAGAGAGTTTGGGAATAGTTTGAGGGAATTCTCAGCTGAGAGTGTGGATGAGGATTGTGCGTGAATGCATGATGTAATTGTAATGTGGAGCATTGTCAAGATGAGAAAATGGTTATTTTAGTTGGAATCCTAATGAAATATTTACAGCTCAAGTTGAGATTTTTGATGGTGTGGTGTGAGGCACCGGGAATTCATATACAGATACTTATATGAATATGAAAATATGACTATGAGGACGTGATGGGATGTGATGGGATGGGATATGATTTTGATATGACAGAGTTGAAAACGATATAGCTTTCCCAACTCGGTCTAATATTCATCGTTTTTTTGGGAGAGGGAAAGGAATGAACTCTCTCTCTCTCTGCATTGAATCGTGAGAAAAATGTGAGACGGCTTTGTTGAATATCCTGTGAAAACACAATGGAATAATGTCCGCCTCATAGAAAAGAATAAAAGACCAACTCAACTCTAGTATTTCATAGTTGAGGTTTGGTTTGAGGACTGATTGGGAGACTTGAGACGGAGAAGCTTGAAATTGAAAATATATACCTATACATATACGAGAATATTCATGCGAGCAAAAGCCAAAAGAGAGAGAGAGAGAGCTCGAGTTGTCAAATTGTGACTCCGACCGATTCCGAGTGAAGGTTTAGAGTTAGAGTTCTAGAGTCTTGAGAGTTTCAAGAGTTTATCCATCCATTTCCATCGTCCACATTAACAAAACAGTCGTAGATATATTTATATGTACATACAACGTCAGTTTAGACTACAGACAGACACGGATATGCCGGCGAGTCTATAGCTCTTGATTTCTCTCTCCAGTTGTTTTCGGCCCTCAATGTTTGTCCGAGCTCCATGTTGTTTGTGAATACGAACATCCATCGAGTGTAGGAAAGTGTATTGAGTAGTTGAGTCGTAAATAGTAACGAAGAATAAATCCGTCGGAAAAAGAGTTTATAATAATAATACATTCAACATAAGTACATAAGTAATATGTGCCATGTATGTATGTAGAAATTGTACATACATAATACATACGATAGAATAGTCATATGAATGTTGAATTTCGTATCGTATGTATTTGGTATTTTGTAGGCTCCTGCCTCTGCCTCTGTCTTTGTCTCTGTCTCCGTCTACATATGTCTCTGCTATGTATATTGCTTTGCCTCTGCCCTCCTGCTGTGGCCTCCTGGCCTCAGCAAGGGGTCTGGAAAAAAGAAAAAGCAAGCCCTTGATTCTTGTCTCGGTCGCCCTTTTTCCTTTTACGTTCTTATCCACAGACAATTGCCCACGTTTTCATCCTTCACTTTTCCCTTTTTCCTTTCTCACTCACACATATTATACACACACACACACATTGGCCAAAAACCCCTAGAGTCCGACTCTGCGTTCGTGTGCTTTTGTGTGTGTGTCTGTATGAGTGAGTGCGTTTCGGATAACGGGGAGAGAAAGAGCGAGAAGAGGGAGAGAAAAGCCGAGTATGTACATACATGTCAAGTTATTTTCAATCCAGGGTTAGCTTGTGCGTACATTGAGGGATTATAAAATATATTAAAGTGAGAGAGAGAGAGGAAAAAAGGGAAATGAAACTACCTTGGATACAATATAAGCTTCAATAATCATCATCTCTCAGCTGTGAAGTCTTTAGCCCCTCCCATGAATAATATTATCTTTATTACCATGCATCATCGTTTACCAAGGTTTAAGGTTAGTAGATGACTTGTCTCTCCACATAACCTTGTGTACAATGAAATGAATTTTTTAAGAAGAATTAAATGAGTCTCTCTTCTTCCCCCTCGCTCTCTCCTTCTCTCTCTCTCTCCCTCTCTCTCTATATTAAACCGTCCATTTTTTATTTCATTTCTCTCGTCAGTTTGGTTTATCAGGCGGAGCCCTCAACTTTCAACTTTCAAATTTTCAATGAATTTTTTTTCCTTGCTCCTAGCAAAATGAAAACAAAAATACGCTCTCTAGCTTCATCTTAATGCCTAAGTCAACATGACAAAGTACAGACAGACATTCAGGGTGAAAGTAAATTAAAAACAGACTCATTTCATTTTGAGTTGGAGTGAAGTAAATCCTTTTGATTTCCTCCTCCTCTTCTTCCTCCTTCCTTTCCTTATTTGCTTTCTGCGTTTAGCTCTTTTATGTATCATACGGTATGTGGAAATAAAATACTGTGGATTCTACAGATAGACTGGGGGAAATGGCCAATTAAAAATCGTTGCAATTGGCAATTTGGAAATTTGACGATTTGACATTTGACTCGGTCCGGATGGGAAATCAATTGAGTTGTTGTTCGTTTTGAGTTTTTGAGTGAGGAATGTTTTTTTCTTCACTTTTTTTTTGTTCAGTTAAATGACCGTGTGAACAAGAAAATTTGGGTTTGAATGTACACAAGTTGTCGGAATTCCTCATTTGTTTTAACACCCGTAATTTCCAGATATCGATTGGTGAAAAAACAATTTACTCTCTTTCTCCTTTTCTCTCTCTCTCTCTCTCTTTGTTTCTGGATTCTCACAATTATCTCCAGTATATAGAAATGAAATGAAGTTGGTTTTATTTTCCACCTCAAGTTTCTGCTCCAATGTAACAGCAATTTAATTTCCCTTTTGGTACATATTTTTGGTGGGGGCACACAAACATGGGGATAAGTGGGGCAATTTAAAGTTTGCTCGAGTCGCATGGGGATATGAGACAGTCCGTTGAGTCCGTAGTCAGTAGTGAGTGACGATTTAATAAAAAAAAGGCGTGTGTAAGTGTGTGTTTGTGAGGGTGTGTATTTGTATGGGCTGAATAGAGGATCGTTGCCATGTTAAAATGCAAACATTTTCCTATTCCTATTCCTATTGTCTAGTTATATATGGACGGGTAGTTAGAGGTTGAGAGAGAGAGAGAGAGAGAGAGAGAGAGAAAGAAAGAAAGAGAGAGAGAGAAAGTGTATGCAATTGAGGAAATAAAAGAATGATGATTGCCATGACCAGCTGCCATGACCTTTGCTTGGAATTGATTTTCCGGCTGTTTTTCCTAATCTAGTGTATTGATTGGTGCAACATTGTCGAATTTCACATGAAATGCATGAAGAAAAATACAGGAATACAGGAATATTCTAATACCAAACACATAAACACACACACACACACACATGTATGAACATGAGTTGGCGGACGGATGGACTCACGAGTTAAATGGGCTTTAGGTTTTGAGGGATTTTGTTTGCCAAGTGTGAAGCTTGGAAATGGGCTCGGGATTACACGAGAAAGGAAAACTATACATAGTAGGAAAATATAGAGAATACAAGGGAATAGAATAGGAATAGGAATAGGAAATCATAGTATGTAGGATGAAGAGAATGAAGAGAAAGAGTGCTATGAGTCCTGGTCCTCTCATAATTAGAGATCGATACATACATACGAATACAGCCCAGGCACAGGCACACAGTGTGCAATGCAGGAAGAGAAAAGAGAAAAGGTTCGTGGTTATGGTGAGTGCGTTGAGGGAGTTTTCTAGTCAATTCAAATCATTGTACTGTCGGCAGTATAAAGTCACAGCGGTTGTACTTACTCACTCACTCACTCTCCCTCACACATACACACACTCGCATCGCACTTACACACATATTATTACGTAATACAAAGCACGTAATTGAGGAAGAAATGTAAACCAGGAAAAGTCCAGGACCATTCACATTCGGGTTTGTTCTGAGAGGATTCATCGCCCTCGTCTGTATTTTGCATATGTATCGTACAAAGTACAAATAGTCGTCTCTCCTCAAAATATATCTAGATTCTAGATATTTTGGAAGGTCTAGGTAATACTTTTAGCAGTAGACGAGTTTACATTGTACATGATGGAAATACTATCTATTTTTTATACTCGTGACTTGTATACTCTGAAAGCTGTAAGGATTCTTTAGACACTCACAAAAGCATATCTATAGGCAAGTATAGGCAAGTATAGGCAGAGAACATAATAGAGATGACGATAGAGCAGTAAGGAAAATTCCCATTCTCTCTCTCTCTCTCTCTCTCTCTCTCTCTCTCTCTCTCTCTCTCTGTGTATGTGTGTATGTCTGCTTGTATCTGGATTTACTGTGTTTTTGTATGTGAAAGAGAGAGAGAGAGAGAGGGAATGAGAGAGTTGGGCCTTGTGAGGAAATGTGAGGACGGTGTTATATCAACCTCACTCAAGTGGAAAACTCACTGGTTTTGACCACAAAAAGCAGTGTTTTCCTTGATTTCTAGTGCTATTTGGAAATGATTCACCATGATTTTAATGAAATACACTCGGTTGAGCAGGAGCAGCTCAACTTGTGATGTCGTTCTCCTTCTTTTCCCTTTTCCCTCCTTCTCGAAACATCTCATCTATACTGTACTCTGTATACTCTGTAGAGTCGAGAGAATTGGAGAGACGTTCACGGTTTATAGAACACCCGCACTCACACACATACAACCATAACTACGAGAAGGAACTAGAACTTTTCCCTTGACTGACTACGAAAACAAATTTCGCAAGCTAAATTATTTTTTTCCCTTCTTAAAATCAAAAGAAACTTTGACTTTTTCTTTTCGTCGACTTTTGAGTTTTGGTTTTTGTGCACCCCAATTTATTTTTGTCCACAATTAACCATCATCTTAGATTTTTTTCCTTCCTTCTTTTGACAAAATAAAAATAAAATGATTGGAGTTGAAACAGCATGGGAACGAATCAAAAGTCTTTTATTATTGTACCTACTGAGAATTTTTTGATCATCGCGAGATGATCGGAATTGGAATTTCAATTGGGATTTGAGTCGTGAAATCAGTGAAATCAAATTTCTACGACAGTAGAACTAGAAATAGATCTTGATATCTTATCACATACACTTTAATGTATACAAATATGCGTGTACAAAGACCGAGGGAAAAGGACTTTCTCATTCTGTTGAATTTGAATTAATCCAAGTAACGTCTTGGACAGTGGAGAAGAAAGAAATTTGAATCTTGAACCAAGTAAAATGAAATAAGACACGAGAGGAAATTAAGCCATCAAAATCAAAGTCATCTCACATTCATCAACTGCATATGAATTTTTGCGCTCATTAATCTCCAGGAAACAATTATTCTGTTGGGTAATGATTTGAGTTGAGTCGAGTTAAATGCGAATTATTGTTGTGTCGGCAATTTCTCATCAAATATCAAGATGATGAATATCTGTACTCTGTGTATTCATCAACACAAAACATCATTTCCTCCTTGTTGTAAACTCGTTGTCAGCAAACCCAGTCAAACACTCACAGCATTCATGAATATGATGAAGATGGAGATATAGAGAAGGAAAAACAAAAGGAATGAGAGAGAGGAGAGAGTGAGATCTCGAATTTGTGATGTGGTGAATATTTCAACTAATTACGCATATTGCTGTGACGATGAAATGTGTATAATTTGATTTGAGTTGATATATATGTAAATGTAGGTACATATATAATGTTATTGACTCTCCGTCTTCCGTCTAATTAGAATGGAACAAAGGATGATTTGAGATTTGATTTGACAAAGTAGCTCGAGTGATTTGTAAAGACCATTCATTTCATTTCCCCAAGTTCCTCATCATCATTGACATGGAGACTGCGACTGAGAGTATGGGTGACAGGCTGTAAGCTATTTGAGTGAGAGAGAGAGAGAGAGAGAGAGAAGCCATAAATACTTGATAATGATATTGTGTGTGTGTGTGTGGGCAGAGTGTGGAGTCGCTGTAGTTTACTCAGGGCTTTGAGTGTGTTTGTGTTTGTGTGAGGTGCGAGTATAATTATAGAGATATTTGCCGAAGAATGATTATCATTTAGTGCAATTGACTAGATGCTTATTTATTAATTATATTGTAGTTAGGAACGCTCTCTGTTCGCACCCTTCTCCGTATTACCCCGATCGATTCCCTAATGTGGATTTCCTCTCTTTCTCTCTTTCTCTCTGTCTCTGTTTATTATTTGTCTGGGAGCAGAGAGAAACAAAGGGAAGAGAAAGAGAAAGAGAGGGAAGGAGGAATAGAATTGGAGCTATAGAGTATAGACACACACACACACTGTCCTTTCCCATTGACTTTCTCATAAAGATAAAGCTCAACTCAAATGCCACATCATATACGATATGAAAGAACATACGGTTTCCCTCGTATATGCGCCCACTTCTCCACGAATTCACAAAAACATTTTCCTCATTGATTTGAAGCACGTCAATAGACGTGCTCTGTCGTTTTTTGTGTACTATATAGAAAATAAATAATAGATTTCATTGTGTTTGTGTCTGTGTTTACACATTCGAGCTCTCGTACATATCATCAACAACACAAAGACACGTCATTCAATCAGTTGGAAATTATTCCTGACGGCTCCATTTTGATTTTGACAAGTTCAAAAATCAAATTATTTGTTTAGACTCATCAAGTGACGGGAGCTGTTGGGTTGGTCCCCTGTAAAAGTTGAATCATCGTCGACAAATTCTTTGTGCACACACAAATTGCTCCCTTTGTCCTTCTCTGTCTCTGCCTCTGTAGTCTGTATTCTGTATTCTATACATACAGAAACTCCATGGAAATTTGAATATTTTACAGAGCAGGGAGAAGAGCTCCTCTTGCTTTTCATCTCTCTCTCTCTCTCTCTCTCTCTCTCTCTCTCTCTTTGGGAATGACATAAAAGTTGAGTGATTTCAAATCATTTTATCTACAATCTATATATAGTTATTGGAACGAGCCATCATAGACTTGGATTTCATTGAAGAAGGATGACACGTTCCTAAAATTTCTAAAAAGGTTTCATAATGAAATTTGGGAAATTAATTAATTCATTTCATCATTAGATGACAGACACTCAGTTGAGGGTCAACGTGAGCCAAACACAGAGACACAACCAAACGAACTGAATATGTGTAGCAACAGTAGCAGTAGCAGCAGCAGCAGCCAGGGGAAAGTGAATGAACGTCGAGGCAAAGTGAAATCAAACGATCTCTTGTTCCTTTGTTTTAGATTATCAGGGATTAAAATAAAAGCAAGCGGGGAGTTTCATTAGTCCCGTGTTGAATGCAGATGACTTACCTATTGTCCATATATATGCACACGCTTTCCACCTCTTTCTCTTCCTCTTTCCATCAAAATCACAGACAGAGCGGATATGTATCGTACATGGGGAAAGGTACACAATCATGGGGATTGTGATAAATTGGGGGCAGACAGGTCTTAATTCAAATCCGTATTATATTAAATATAGTAACGACTGTATTTTTCTCTCCACTGCTCAAAACTCAATATACTGGCTATCCATTTGGTTTGGTTTGGTTTGGTTTGGCTCTTGGTCTTTTTGCAGTATGCACCATCAAATAATAAACTCTCGTCCTTTTCCGTTTTCCTTTTTCCTTTTACCGGCTGACCCAACTGAATGTGAGTTTGGATTGTAGAACATACAGCGGTTTGTCTCTATCTCTGGATGTCTATGTTTGTGTGTGTGTCTCCTGGCATGTCTGCGTGTGATCGCGTACCTAAAACCCAACGAGTTTTCATACCTCGGCTCCTCAGGTTTCCAATCAATAATGCAAAATGAAATTGTGTGTGTGTGTGTGTGCGTGTGTGTGTGTGTGCGTGTGTTTGTGTTTGTGTGTGCTCACATCGTCTCGCTAATAATTAATGCGAGTATGTATTCATTATGAGTGTTTTCAAATTGGGATTGAGAGAGAGATAGAGAGAGAGAGAAAGAGAGAGAACATGACGAACTTTGAAACTCCACCGTCTATGTATCTTATATTTCGTAAATCCAACCATCTCTTTTGTGTGGACGTGGACAGCTAAATGTAAACCCATCATCATATTTTCACGAGTACAATCCTCTCAAATTTATTTGGGCATCGTTTTTATCATGATGAAAGTTCAAATTTATATACATGTGTGTGTGTGTGTGTGTGTGAAAGACATTTCATCACTCACCTTCACATCATTGAAATCCACGTTAAATGTAAACTCTTATAAAATCCAATGAATGGGAAATGGAAACTTTTGTTCAGTTGAGGAATAGTTAAGATGAGATATTGTTGGATTTTTTTATTTTTTGAGGATTTCCTTCAAAGAATTTTACATGTGCTCAAATAGGTTTTAGGATTTGGATCCTCCATTATCCGCATGTATGTGTGTGCATTAGCATAAAAATTCAGTGTGTGAAGGCGGACAAATAAGGGACGATTAAGATTATGATGAAGGGGAGTGAAAGCATTGTACAAACTCATTGGGCAGACCACGATGGATTTTTTTTTCAGCGTCATAATCTTTGATGTTTGGCCAGTCATGGAAGGGTTTTTTTTTATTCAAGTGGATGGAAAGAAGAAGAAGAAGAAGAGGAAGACGAAAACTACACAAAATGAATACGGCTACACACTTTGTTCTCTCTATTCTTCTCTGTACATGAAAGTAAATGGTAAATGGAAAATGGATGGTCATATGTTTTATGCTGTTTTTTTGGGGGGGACGATAGTCTAGCAACAGAGAATCTTGATAAAGCCTTTTTGCATGCTAATTTCGAGTTGTTAGTTTTCTCTCGTCTTTCCATTGTGGTGGGTGAGGAAAATTGTGTCGTTATAAGAAATGTGGAGTAAATAATATGACCAAGAACTGCGAGCCTCATAAACCACAATCCCTCGAAAGAAAAAAAGATCGAACTTTCCTTACGTAAAAGACAGAGAGAGAGAGGGAGAGAGAGTACAACCGACGCCTGGTCTGACACAATGGCCAAGAGGCATAGAAAACTGAGCTATGAAAAACAATGAGGCATTACTTTTCCGTGCCACACGCGCCAGTCCCCTCTCTCTCTCTCTCTCTCTCTTTCTCTCCTTTTACTCAATGTTGCATGTTGAATTCCCTTAAAAATATTCTACAATTCTCTCCTCTCTCACGATCAGTCGCTCGTTCCTTAGTCCGTTCCCCATTTGGTTTTTTTTCTCTTCTGAATATATTTCAACGTAAATTTCATGAAATGTGGTGCCTACTTATCAGAACAGAAAAATGTTTATGCGTTTACACATGAACATGAACATGAAATTGTATATTCCATTTTATTTTATTGTGAGAAGGTGCGGAGAGATCCTTCAATTGATAGAAAAATGAAAGCGTTGGACAAATTCCCATGTTATTATCATTATTATTTTTATTGGCTTGGGTATGGTTTGATATGGGGGGGAAAAAGGGAAAGTGACTGAGGAACTGAAATTTGTGAGAGGATTCCGAAGATGGTTATGTTATGATGTCGGCCACTCGCATCACATCCCATCCCATCCTCATTCCCAATTACCAGTTTCAGTTTACAGTGTACAAAGTATTGTACAAAGTATGGGATGAATGTCAGAAGCAGTGAGGGTCCTCATTGGAATCTCACTCTCTCTCTTACTATAAAATATTATTTGAAACAAAATGAGAATAGAAAATGGCAATGGAAAGCAATGGTTGGACCCGACAAAGTCCTTCTCTCTCTTTCTCTCTCTCTACAACTTACATATAAATTTTCCCTTTAGTTTTCCCCATCTTGCTCTAACTCGTACTCGTACTCTTACTTCTATTTCAATGTTGATGATGATGGCATTCTTGTCGTATGTTTCTTGAGTTTTCCACTGTAACTCTGAGGGAGAGAAAATTCCACGTTTGAGTGGAGGCACTTCAAGATGAATTCACATGGTCTCCATGCTCAAATATATACATACATATATGTACGACATTTGTCTGTGTGTGTGGACTTTATATATTGGATAGATTTCCTCCAACTACTGCTACTGCTACTCCTGATGGTTTCTAAGGAATCGAAACAGGGCGAGGAATCCTGAGGATGGATGTACGTATGTTTGCTTGCTTGTAGTTGGTTACTGGGTAGAGACGAGAGAGAGAGAGAGAGAGAAAAGTACCTATTGGTACTCGAAGAACACACAACGAGTAAATATATCAGTTGAGGACGAGCTGGAGAAACCCAAGAGCGTTCACGCTTGGCTACCCTGTACCATCCACCCTATCATACTTATCTTCAAGTTCACTCTCTCTCTCTCTCTTTCTCTCTCTCTCTCACTCGTTTTCCTAGACGGCGTTTTTCGGGTTCCAGATAGTTTCTGAGTTCCTGTACGAGAGTCAACGACCAAACGAGATGCGAATTCGAAATCTTGGCGATAAGAGCGTGGGTTGAGTTTTCAAGCCGCTCTCCTTTTCTCCTTTCTCAGCCTTGACTCAACAAGCAGGTCCATGCCGTGTCAGAGTTTTCTCTCTCTCTCTCTCTCTCTCTTTCTCTCTCTCAGTATGTAAGTATACAGATTGAACACACAAACTCATACACAAACCCAACATACTAGAAATGACATAAAATGTCTCGAAAACAATGAAGCGGCTCCGTACAATCTACAACAGCAACTACTTGAGCAAAGAAAGAAGAGAACAAGCGAGAGAGAGAGAGAGAAATCTTATTTTTATAAATAAGTCCTTGTGGTCAAACGTATAGTTGTTTAAGTTTGTGGAAACCAAGAAAAGGGAAAAGACGAGAGAAGGAGAAGAAGAAGTAGAAGAAGAGACGGCAAAGTGGAGGAAAAAACTTTTTCTTTCGTTTCCTTGGACTCGGACTCTCAGCCTCAGCTGAGCTTTTTCAATTATAATCCAGCTATTTTGAACTTTAAGTACTTCTTTGACCTACCTTCTTCTTCTTTTTCTTGTTTTCCTCCATTCCTTACGTTAGCTTCTTCTTTTTTTTCGCTCTCTCTCTCTCTCTCTCTATTTCTCTCTAGTTCTCTATAGTTAGCGGTGAAAGTGAAGAGAAAGTCTCCCTTTTTTTTGTGTAGGTATCCATTTGGAAGTATAAAACCGTCATTGTTACAGTTTTAGTGTGAGAGTGAGAGCTGCATTCCACCATAATGAGCCTTTAAACATTACAGAAAATTTGCTATTATTAATTATCAATCTAGAAACGGGTAGAAATGGAGAAATGGGAAATTTAATAATTTAATTTTTTATCATTTACCCAAAAGTCACCATATTCGTTTGATTAAACTTCTGTTGAAAGTTGACTGTGCACATTATAATTTTACTTTTTTTGTCGCATCATTTGAGGATACGCAAAGACGATAAAAAGCAAGCGAAATTGCCTTAGAGGCTAAAAATATCTGTGATGAAAGAAATACCCTTATTTTTCTGGAGGAGGAGAAGAAATGGAAAAGGACTTGCTCAGTACCCATTTGTACTTGTATCTTGTACAAGGAAAAGAGAAAGTGGTGAAAGCGAATGGAAAAAAACCTGGGGAGTTCCTAAGGAATCTCCAGGAGAGAGAAAAAGAGAGAGTCTTAGAATCAGAAAGTAACAGTCAAACTTTGGTTGGAAGACAATTTCTTTTGTTACTCTGGAGAGAGTGAGAGAGAGAGAGAGAAAGAGCGAGTGACTGAGACTGACTATACGCCCCACTAGTCGCATTAAATTCATTTTGTTGCATGAATTACTTTTGAGAAAAAAATGATAAAGCCTTTCAGTGCCGTTGGGTCCAATTAAATGTTGGTTTTCTCTCCTTTTCCCTCTTCTTGAGCTTCTTTCAAAAAAAAGAAGAAAGTTTCGTGAATTGACTTTCCTTGAATGAAAAAAAAACTTTTCTTTAAAGAAATCTTTAAAAAATGAAAGTTTTTAAGGACTTGCAAATCAATTGTGAGGAGTGTGTGCACAGTAGTGGATTTTAGATTTGATGTTGCTCAAATCTATCTAGAGCTTATTCTTATATGAACATTCATAAAAAATATGCTCTCGCGGAAATCCAAATGTCTGCTTCTCCTTGCATGAACAATTTCAAAATGTGCCACATGCACATTTCCAATTGTGTTGAAATACAGATATATAAGAAATGTGCAGGATCTCCCATTGACAAATTTGTACTCAACTTCTTTTCCATTACTTGTGGCTCCCCAGCAAAATCAAATGGAGATGTGGATTGTGTTTTGTATTGTATTGCTGAGAGAGATGAACATGCATTATAAGTTCATCCGTAGATTCAATACCGAGTTGCTCCATGCTTCCATTCTCTAGTCATTGTATAATAGTATAATATATCTGTAATAAAAAAATAACAACAATGAAATGATAATATTCCAAATAAGTTTCTCATGTACATTTAGAGTTAAAGCTCTTTATGTTCTCGCTTCTTGGCATTTGGAATTTCATATTTCGACTTGGAGTCTAGACTGAAACGACTCTGAGCCCTTCCCATTTTGTTGATGGTTTACATACAGACATACGGAATTACGGACACACTGTGCATTTTAATGACTGGTGTCTAGTTGTGAGGAGGGAGTCGTTTTTTCCTCATGTGTACGTACATTTCAATGATCATGTTGTGACCACAATAAAAAAAACTTGTCATTTTTAAAGTTTTTTATTTTATTTTGCTTTCCCAGTCAAAGTTTTCCCATTGAAATGAATGTGTAGGGTAGAGTCAACAGTCTACACAAATTCTAAGATGTTTCCATTCGGAACAGATGCATGGTTTGTGGACATTTTCCTTGTCGGCTCTTGGCTTTCCTTGGCTTTCTCTCGTATCAAATGAGTTTACCGACTACCTACATATGCACATATTTCATGTGTATATCTGTAGACTCCATTGTCAATTGAAGATTGTCGTCCATATTGATATTCAGACACATTCACATCCCTTAAGCTGAGTTCCTCGTACGTTTCCATCCCGTCTTTTTATTTTCGGTATACGATGAAAACTGCCCAGATGCGCGCATATGGATAGCAATGAATCTCGACCGGAAAGATCCTTCGACTGGTTGATTTGTCTTTTTTTAGTGTACTCGCAAAAAAACTCTTCGACAACAGAACTACGACAACTACGATGTAGAGTTGTAGAGAATGAAGGGGGAAAAAGTGGTCGTCCTCACTCATCTATGCATGGAATCCCGGCACATCGCTGGCTACTTTTTTTTTACAACAACAACAACAACAACAAATGGATGTAAAGTTTACTGGACTTGTTCATACTTGACCAGGTTTCTTCCTCTCTCTCTCTTTCTCTCTCTTTCTCTATCTTGTTCGTGTGTACCATCCGCTGGACGTACAAGCATCAGTACATCAGTGGTCAAATGTACATTTCCAGTCTCAGTGTGTCTATGTGTGTGGGTAGGAAAATCTACAATGATCTCTTTTTTCCTCTCTCTCTCTCTCTCTCTTTCAAGAATACAGAGTAAAAAGAAAAGTTTGTCCCTGTTTTGTTACTCTTCTTCTTCCGTCTTCCTCTCGTTCTTCTTCTTCTTCTCAGTAGAAAAATGTACATTGTATACATTGTGGTTGTGTACACACGCCAGTAGGGGGAGAAGTACATGAAAAGTACAGGGAAAGTTAAAGTAGTAAAGATGAGAAAAGGAAAAATGGAAAGAAGTTTTTTCAGAAAATCTGAGAAAGAGAGAGGGAGAGCGAGAGAAATCCTGTGCACCACCAACTTTCACTGTGTACACACGTTCGTTCTCCCTTTGTACATGTTTTTCTTCTGTTTCGTCTTCACCATGTGAAGGAAATTCACTTACTGCATGATTTTGCAAAGAGGTGCGCCCTTGTGTTTTTAGCTCATGTGTCCATATTTGTACTGTACAAGGAGAGTGAGAGAGTGCGAGAGAGAGACTCGTATTATTTATATTATTATAAATCATATCTTGTATACGGAAATCTCAAAGAAAGTTGTGAAGACAAAAAGAGAAAGAGGAATTGAGTTCATTTTGTACTGTATTTCGTATTGCGTAATACAAAAGCATATGGAAATGAGATGCAGGAGGACTCTGAGTGGAATGATAATGATGACGGTTATACTCATTTTTTAAAAAGAAGGGAAATAAGATAAACTCAATCAAGTCCCATTTTTTCCTACCCGATTCTTTGTGTGCATGTACGATATTTTACTTTCGCTATCGTATATTCGTTGGGTCGATTCGTTCGTAATTAGTTTGCCATTTGAGTTGAGTTGGGACGCTTGTCTTAAGAGCTCAACGCTCTATTATGAATCACTCCCGTTTGGAATTTATCAAGCTTATAAGAATTTCCCAAAGTGTTTTTTCCAAAGTAGTCTATCAAGTCAAATTTCTGGAGGAGGAAAAAAAAAGACTTTTTACGCCTACTTTTTTATCGAGTCCCCCACTCGAAGTAATTGATACAATTAATTTGGCGTAATCGGAATTCGAAATGGATTTTTTTCCCTTGAATTTCATTTCATTTCAAAATGTAAAAGTGTTGCACTTTCCTTACTTTCCATTTAATTTTCTTCCCATTAATAGAATGTACAGATACAATGGGAAATCAATGACCCATTGTTTGAATGTCATTTTACTCTTGCTCTGTTGATTGGCTACTTCGTACACAAGTGTATGATGCAAATACACAAATGAGCTTGCTGAGTGAATGATTGAGCGTTTCATCCGTTTCCTTAGAATTTTCTTAGACTTATTCATATTCATATGATATCATTTTATTTTAATTCTAAAGAAATGTGAGCTCCTTGCATGTACGGATATGAAAGTAATCATATATTTTTCAAAAGAGAGAGAGAGAAGGAAGAGAGAGAAGAGAGTCTCTCGACGATCTACACAAGAAAAAAAAAAGTTTCTTATTCTCCTTTCATTTCCTTTTTTCATTTTCATACATACACGAAAGAATATTCATCATGTTGTTTCCTGCTGTTGCTCTCTGTTGTTCGTACAGCTCCATCCCTTTTCTTCAAGAGTCCATATATATCCATCCCTGTACATGACATGACAAAAAAAACTATATAAAACGCACGCAAACAGAAAAGTTTTCTTCTTTATTTATTTTTTTATATTCACTGAGACAGAAAGAGGAAGAGAGAGACAGTGACTGTGGAAGTGGGAGAGAGAGAGAAATTCAAAAGCAACTACTTTCTGTACTACTATATCTGTACTACACAAACTCTCATACCGTCCTTGTCGTTATATATCAACTCTTGTTATATCATCTTATTGGCAAGTTTCTCTTTCTTTCTCTCTCTCTTTCTTGGTCTATTGGGGGCAGAGGGGAAATAGAAAGAGAACGAGAGAGAGAGAGAGAAAAGGATATTTTGTCAAAAATTGGGCATCTATATTCCTCACCAATGCCAAATTGAAGATGAAGCTATAAAGTACAGTGGCAGTAACGGTATGAAGAGAAAGAAGGAAGAGAGCCATCGTCCACCATTTCCAACTGATAATAGCAAATGTGTACAGACTACTAAGCACATTCCCCGTGTGGACGTCTTTTGAGAGGAAGCAAGAGAAAGAGAGAGAAAAGGAGAGAGAGAGGAAGAGCGTGGATTCACGGTGAATCATAAAATTGAGTGTTGGAGTCCATGCTCATACAGACAGTTGAAAGGCTATAATAAATATCTATGAAATATGCATAGGGATTCTAGTCGATAAAGTCTCGATGCCATCTTTTCTCATGTATCTTACTAAACGTAAATTTATACGATGTATGTACATTGTACATCCATATCTACGGACATTTACCGTCCTCATAGTAAGCGGGAGAGGTGCTCAAACTCACGTACAAGTACAAGCATGTATCTGTACATGCATTCGATGCACTATGCATCACAAACTAAATTTAATCTTTCCTCTACAAGTTTCTTTTTTCCTTCTAATACTCATCGACAATTTACAATTTATACTGCACTATTTTTTTCTATTGCTATACGATGGTCATTGGTTATTTTTTTTTCCCTTTGACGGGGGGAAAGGCGTCATAGATATTGGCCATCTACAACTTACAATCTACGATTAAAACCGGAGCTTCACGCTTTTTATACATTTTTCTCTCCCAAAATACAACTCTTGGCCTTGGCTCGTCCACGTTCTCAGTCCCAGCCTCGCCGTACGATATATGTATACCTTAAATTTGTACTCTAACGTCTAAAAGAAAACCCATGAAAAATAAAAGTAACACATACGATACATGTGCCATAGAAAAACGAAGGATGTAAATATGAATGCATGCTCAAGTAAAATGAAGTGGGAAATGGATTTCCCAGTGTAAAAGTCTCTCTCTATATTTTTTAATAAGCTGAAAGTTGATGTTGATGTCAAGGAGGATAATAGTTTGAACTCCACTGGGTGAGTAATCGTAGTTTGTTCAAGGTTTACTTTCCGCTCTGGGGCTCAACTAGTTTTTCTCTCTCTCTCTAACTCTCTCTCTCTCTCTCTTGCTGTATTTTCCTATTTCACATTACTTTCCCCGTGATTGTCGGTTGTACAACAAAAATTGTCTGCCGACTCTCTCTCTCTCTCTCTCTCGACACGTTGCCAACATTGTCAAATGCCAACAAGCAAAATGAATGAGAGAGAAAGAGATGGAGAAAGCCTTTAAATTAAGGCTCCCGAATTCGAATTCTGTATTCCAAAATCCAAAGATTGAATGTCTTATTTGTTAACAGAACACAAGTTAATCCTATTCTAGTCCCGAAGCCGCTTTCCTATTTCTCTCTCCTTCTCTCTGTGTGTCTCTCTCTCTCTGTCTATCTCTCCATGTTATTTTAGGGTCTAATGTGAAAGTTCTAATCAATGCAAAGGAGCGGAAAGAGAGCAAACGGTGAAGCATGGGAGATTTATTTGATTTCGTTGCTTATGAACACAGATGAATCATGCTCGTATGTGTGCGTGTGTGTGTGTATGTGTGTATTTGGTGTTCTTTGCTTGTTGGCCAAGTGAGTGAGTGCTCTGCCAATACTAATGCGTACTCCGATACCAACCGACACACATACACACACACACATTGTGATTCTCATGCCAGTGCCAATACGAAAGAGCGTCTTGTTTCTTCCTTGTTTTCTCTGTGTGTTCTCTCTCGACAACGACCCTGCATTGAACCGAGGAAAGAAGCTTCAAAAATTTCCAATTTTATATGCACCGTATCCATATCCATCGTACTTGTATGTAGGTATATTGGCGACGCGAAGCCATTCCATTTGAACTCATACTCGTACATATACAATACAGATACTCACATAGTCGGCCCAAGTTTCTTCACATTTCCTCCCATATAAAATCCCACGAGCGAACGAATCCTTAGAGCGGTACACTGAACACACTAAACACACACACACACACAAACGCATATCGTATATTGAGTATCTATTCAGATATTTTAGATAGAGAAAGAGAGAGAAGGAGAGAAGGAGAGAGCAAGTAGTCGGCGAAAGTAGGGTTGAACAAAAAGCTTGCAATCAATCTCTCAATTAAGAAAAGTTGGAAACCTTCTTTGGTCCCTCTCCCTATGTACACTCACTTAGTCTAACGTTGTAGTTGTTTGCAATAATGGATTTTTATACCGAGTTTTTGGATGGTGAAGACGGAGCAAGGAGCAGACGGAAAAGAAGAAGAGAACGACGGTTCACTCTTTCTCTTTCACTTTCTCTCTCTCTCTCTCTCTCTTTCGTTCCACATCCTTTGTACTTGAGAGTTGTGGCAAGGTTGATAAAGCTTTTTAGATGCTATTACACTCCATTTACCGAAGCGAGAGAGAGAGAGAGAGAAAGAAAGCAAAAGGGAAAGCAAAAGTAAGAGCATGAAAGTTCGAGTAGTACTGTGGGTTCAGAGTACTATGGGTGTTTAGAAGATGAGGAAGCATATTCATCATGTCTTAGTAATTAATATCAGGGAGAAGGAAAAGACAGAGAGAATTGAGACAAGCATAGATGGGGAACGTCTGTTAGGTGATTCAGATTCCTCGGTTTTTTTTGTTGTTGAAAGGAAAACGGAGGCAGAGGAAGAGAGTCCCTTTCCCTTTTGAGTTCTCCCCTGTCTGTGTGTAGTAATCAGTTAAAATCAAAAGGAAAAGTACTTCTACTAAAAAGTTATCGCTGTTCCTTCGTACACACACACACACACACACACACACACACACATTACACGTTATTAATGTACTAAAACTAAAATAGGTATACATATATGTAGATTTCTCTACTAGAGTTTCCAGTATTTCATTTCACAGGCAGGAACTGAGGAGATGAATAGAGAATAGAATTTTTGCATTGGAAATGAAAAGCACTCTCGAGTTTTACACTAGATATTCTGTATACCGTGGGCCGTTCCCTTCTTCATTCAATCCGGAATATCACCGAATACAGAATATGTAGATCGAGGAGGAGGAAGGAGGAGGAGGTTCAACCTAAAACGGGAATCACCTTGAGTTGGTTGAGCTGTGCTGGGTTGGATAGGAGAGTTTGATGCATAAATGGATGAGAGAAGGAAATTAATGAGGTGTGTACAAGATCGTTAATGCATCGGGTTCAATTGTGACCTAAGAGAAGAGAAGGGGGAATAAAATGAACAGGGTTCTCGTATGTTTTCATTCGGACCATTGAATGAGTTCTCACGATCACAGCTAAAAACATGCATCCCTCTCTTTCTCTTTCTCTCTCCCTCTGTCTCTCGATGTAAATACCGTCAACCAGCTCTCTCTATCTCTCTCTTTGTCCCTCTCACTTGGATTTTACATATGGTTTTACTGGTATGAGAGCGAAAGTGGGATCTCCAAATGCGTCCAAGCGTATGTTTGTACTGTGCAATGGATGGCTGGCTGGTTGGTTGGATGGTTGGAATTGGGATAGACCTAATTCCACTCGTAGACTAATGCGTATGTGTGTGTGTGTGTCTGACGCTAATGAATATCCATTTTGAGCGAGACCAAAGTCTTCACCTTCGTGTTTAATGAGTTAATCCTTTTGGAAAGGAACACGAGCCTTCCCTCGAAATACCACAGCTTCTGAACTTACACCAATCCATTTTGCACTTACTCTCTCTCTCTCTTTCTCTCTTTCTAGTGTACTTTCTTCGTCCCACTTCTCAACATTGATGGGAGGAGATTCTGGAGGAGTTGCTCCAGAATCTTTCATTCTTTTGTTCAAAAACCTTTTGTGAGCCCTCCACATAATTCCTCAATCTCTCTCTCTCTCTCTTCACCATCAAATGCACGTCACTTGTACATTGTACGGATTCAATTTACATATCGTCTGTTATTTATTAATTATATGGGCTGCTGGTTTGTGTGTGTGTAGTCTTTGACTATAAATCCTTTACGTATTTACATACTCCATATGCGTATGGTATGAAAGTAGAAATGTGCCTGTGCCTGTGTTTTTCCCATATGATATGAATGTCATCAGAAACGTAAAAAACTAGTTCAATCCAATGAATATTAAGTAGATGAAGGATTCGAATGTTTGTGCATTCATATACATACAGAGAGAGAGTGAGAAAAAAAAACTCGTAATTCGGGCACACATGTACGAATTACGAATTACTATACGAATTGGGAGTTGGGAGTTACGAAGGATTTCACAATTCTTGTGTCTTGTGAGTTTTCTCTGCCTTGTTTTGTCTCTGGTTGTGATAGTGAGGGAAAAGGCAGAAGAGCGGCAAATGACTCTTGTGCTCTCAAGTATTTCCCATTTTTTGTTTGTGATCTTACATGCATTTTATTTCTTTTGAGTGTTTTGAGACATTTTATAAGCTTGTAGAGAGAGAGAGAGAGAGAGAGAGAGAGAGAGAGAGAGAGAGAGAGAGAGAGAGAGAGAGAGAGAGAGACTCGGGATTTTTTTTTTGTGTCAGACAACTCCGTCCTTTTTTGTGCCGTTCTTTCAGGGAAACAATTTTTTGTATGAAACTCTGTACTAACTGCCAGTGCATGTGCTTGAAATTTCAAATCAGGCAAAAGAGTCAAGGCAAAAAGGGGGAAAAGAAGACGAAGACGCAAGGAAATAAATATTCTCAAGTAAATCTGTCAGACTATTTGGCCTATAGGCAAAGAGAGAGAGAGAGAGACGCATGTGGTCTTGGAAAAAAGACTGACTTGTAAAAAGAAATTGTGTACAGTTGCTGAGAGTGCGAGAGAGAGAGAGAGAGAGCGAGAGAACTGTACCTACTTATTTCGGGTAAAATTGTTATGCAAATTGAAGTAAATTGTAAAATCTCAGGAGAATTCAAGTGCTTTGACTGCCTTTCTATTCTTACAAGCGATTTTTTTCCCTTTAGTTGAGGAATACAGTCATTTTTACAAGGTGATAGGAAAAGGACCGGATGAGAGGGGAAAGAGAATGTCTACTCTGTAGTTCTGTACTACACAGACATATACGTATGTACACTTGAACATACTGCACATAGGATCGGATGGTTGCCAACAATTTTTATCAACAGGGCTCACGTTGTTCGATTCCTACTGCAGTCACTCTCTCTCTCTCTCTCTCTCTCTCATTCTCGTTCTCTCTTTTTCATGTCGTTTTTGTATTGGGAGTGCTCGTGCTAGAAGGAGGAAGTCGGAACTTAGACAAACTAGTAAGTGAGGCCTGCTTGTAGTTTATATTCGTTCTACACTCTGATTTCTACCCAAAGGGCTTTCATTTCACCCTCCAATTTCCAATTTAGTTGTGTGTGTGCGTGTACAATAGTTCGAATACAGAGAATTGGAATCAGTCCGTTTACCATTTACCATTGCACCATTGCATTTTGAGTTTTGTGAGTTTGACTGTTGTATTTGTATTACTATGGTTTTTTCCGTACTTCCATTCCATTCCATATTTGGTATTTGGTAGGTTGGCTACCACTGCCATGCCATTAAGAGCTTAAGTCATGCGATATTCAGATTGGGTGATGACGAGGAGATCCTTGTGCTTATCTACCCGGCTTATTTCCATATTTTTAGCCTAATCGATGGATTTCTTGCGTTTACTTTAACCCCCTCGATAAAACATATGTATATAGTTTTTGTGGTGCGAGTTTGAACGAAAAGGAGAAAGAGAGAGTTACACAGAGAGAGAGAGAATGAGGGAATAATGTTGCCGCCAGAAATGATACCACCCTATCAACAACCAATAAACCAAAATAATAAACCAACGCTCTTTCTCTTTCTCTCTCTCTCTCTGTCTCTCTTTCCCTCAAAATCCTTCACTTTTCACGGAATGAATCGATTTGGGTTCCCCCAAAAAATAACAAACAACCTCAGAAAGTCTAGTTGAGATTGAGACCTGTTTAATATCTCCGGTACATTTATTATCCCTATAAAAAATCTCAATATCGTGTTTCCCTCACTGTGCAAAATGTTTATCTACATCTAGTAATCGTCAAGATAATAGAGATTGTAAAAGAGCTTATGCCATGAAAAGTACCAGCACCTATAAAACCAACCAACCTCAGGAAAATTCACCAGTTTTCTAAATTGTCTAAAGGCTTTACAGTTAGATTACGTTTTGATTTGATTAGGATTTGTTGAGCAGGGTCTCCTTTCTCGTTTCCTCTCGACTCGATGGATACGCACGTATTTAAGAATAAAATATATGAAATGGGGGGGGGGGGGGGATTTCTTAAATACAAACAACAAAATCCGAGTCAGACTTCTAGGTTTTATTTGTGTCCTTGTTATTGCATATCGTATATCGCATATCTTATAAGGAAATGTCATTTAAGTCAGAGGCAGACTGTCTCAAGTATCTGGTAAAGTAAAAAAAAAAAGAAAAAGGTTGCTATATCTGAACTCTTGGAAATTGGAAATTACGACGACGCACAGTCATCATATAATTTTTGAAGACTTGAGAGTCATCATCATCATCATCATTTTGTTGTGTTTTGTGTTTCTACATGTCACATTTTGTTACATACCAAAGGGAAATCATCATTGATTGAATATTTATGTACTGGAATCAAAACTGAGGACACATTGTTATATTGCGTATTTAACGATAGTAGAACCAAAGCATATAAAATATAACATGAAATTATACATAACCTAACTGTATAGAAAGTTTGTAAGTTGTATTGGACGATAAAGTAAAATGAAAAAAATTGTACTGACGTTTATGTATTTATTTTTGTTTTCTTTGTGTTTTCAGAATATGGGCTTGAGTCGAGTTTACTGCACGGTAATTATCATTACATGCAGTCTGTGCTACTACAACAGTCTAAATTGCGGCTTTGTCTTCGATGATGTGAGTGCAATAAGAGACAATCGGGATCTCCGACCGCAAACACCCATCAGAAACCTATTTTTTAACGACTTTTGGGGCACGTCAATGCACAAGGTACGTTCATTACATATTTACATTCTATTATACAATACAATACAATACAATGCAGACAAGGGACAAAAAAAAAAAACCTTGTCATTTGTCATTTAGAAAATCCTCAAAACACGACACATCGTTACAACATTCCCTTGTTGTTTTCTCCTTCCTCCTAGTCATTATTTACACATTAGTGCCGCTCATTTGATTCCCCTTATTTTTCAAATCAAACGAGAGCGCTTTGTCAAAATTTCACAAAAATATGTCTAAAAACACGTCGATAAGGACTGTTTTTTTATATTGTAGTCTCACCCACCAAATGTTGACAAACTATCTGAATGGGAATGACAATTATTAAAATGTAATGGGAATCCATTCCAATCCATAGTCCATGGCGAATAGGACAGTCATAATTTAGGGCACGAGCAAGAATGAGAGTTTGTAACAATGAACGCATTAAAGGAATCTATTCAAATTGGCATTCCAGAGACGATGGTGGTAATAATTTGGCTAGGATTCTCTCTCTTGTGTGTGTGTGTGTGTGTGCGTGGAGAAATATCCGAGATCCTCCTCCTTGATTTAAGATTTAACATTCACAAAGCTGTTTCCCTAATAATTTTTCACCAAATATATTGCCCCGAATAAAAGTCTGCACCATTGGATCTGATTTGCATTCAACTTCTGATCTTTTTCCAAGCGTCTCCCTCATTCTCCTCGTCGAGAGAGTGAGAATCTAATTTATTCCATCATGTTTTTTTTTCTTCGTCTTCCTCTTCTTGGTCTTAGAAACGTACAATCAAAGAGAAAGACATTAGATTTCATTTACTACCCCCTTATTGCCTCGATTTGATAACACTCACTGAATTTATTACTGGAAATTATTACTATTTGTTCTAGTTTCTAGTTCAAACCGCATTCGAACACACACACACACACACACACACACACACACACACACACTTACAATTCCATATAGGAAAATCCATCTTAAAATACACCACGCAAATTCATTTCATTCCTCAACAAATACATACGAATACGAATGGCATACAGAAAAAATTATTTCATGGTTCTAATAATTCTTGTAATTTATATAGTCTGAAATCTGAATTTGAAAACATCAATTAGTTTTCCAACTGAGAGAATAATTTCGCCCCGTAAAGTTATTATTATTAGGATTTGTAAATACAAGTTTTCACAGTCCACATTACAGTGAGTCCGGATTTTTATGTGTGTAAATGGAAAGTTCAACAACTTACAACAACTTTCTTCCACTTTTACTTTCCTTACATAATATGACAAGGGAGAAAAAAAGGGAAGTGGGCCAGGGAAAAAAAGCAGCAGCAGCAGCATTTGATACTGCAAATGAGCTTCGCATGAGAATGAGAAGAAGCAGAAGCGGAGGAAGAATGAAAAGAATTAAAATTCTTTACGTCGGAGTGATGACACTACAAAATGCCCGTCCTTTACAACAACTACGCAACTGTAGCACTGTAGCACTGTAGCACTGTAGCCTGTTGTATTTGTAATGTGTCTCTCTCTCTCTCTCTCCTTTTCTCCGTATAGAATTTCATAAAGGGAAATTATACATTTCCCTCCCCTTGTGCATATAAACAACCTTCACGTTGAACGTTGAGTTGAAACTGAATACATACAAAATAGACACAATGAGAAGGAAATGTGAAAAGAGAGAGAGAGAGAGAAAAAAAAGAGAGTAAAGTCTGCTTGCCAGTGTATAGAAGTTGAGCTCTCAGCCATGGAATAGAAACTAAGGAGAGAGAGAGAGAGAGAGAAAAAACGGGGAACTCGGGAAGAATAGCTATAAATACTTGGGTTCATAGTTAGTTGTGAGGAAAGAAATAGGGAGAGAGAGAAAGAGAAAGATGGTGATAGTGAAAGTAGATGGAAAGCGAAGCCGACGTTACCTTTTGCCCTGAGAACCAACGCAATAACTTACTGTGGGTGGCAATATTTTTTCAAAAATGCGTTTTCTCTTTCGTCTTCTATGGGGAAATTTTTTTTTTGTATGACTCCCCGACTACCAACTACCGACTACCAACTATTCAACATAACAAGGCACAGCGAAAGAGCGAGATAGAAAGTGAGAGAGAGAGGGAAAGTGGTAGTGTGTAGTAAGTAGATAGTTGTGTCTATGTGTGTGTGAGCTACGCATATCTCTCACATTGTCCTTTGTCATATAATACATTATGCATTCGCCATGTTCTTTCCTCGCCCGTTCATTTCACATATATAATGGAAAAAATTCTCTCTTCTCTTCCTCCGACACAGTCGCTCTCTCTCTCTCTCTAGTCTCTTCTTCTTCTTCTTCTTACCTTCTTTATTTTTTTCTCTCTTTCCCTCCGCCACAATAGTTTTCTCCGTCTTTTTTATTTAAAAACTCCTTGACATTTATTGTCATCTTTATCTCCTTCTCAGACCCTCTTTCTTTCCTCTCTCCCTTTCTTCATACAGATACTCTTCCACAGGGTTAGATTTTACATATTATAACTTCACAACTTACCGCAGAGCTCGTCATTCCCAATGTATCTCCATGTAGAATCTCAATGTACTCTCTTGGCAGTCATCCTCATTCTCTCATCCTCATCGTCCTCTTCGCCTTGGTGGTTTTCTCCTTAGACACTCTAAATGTGTACGCATTACAGCCAAGAACAAAAAAAATAGGAGTAGAAAAGGGAGACGAAGGCGAAGAAGCTCAATGTTTTTCAGCTCGAATGGAAATGAAGTGCAACCACAGAGAAAATTTGATATAATCTTTGTCTTGTGTCATTCTCGTACGTCAACTGACTGTCTGTACTTTCTCTCTCTCTCTCTTTTTCTTCACTCTCGCCCATCATGGAATAATAAATGGGGAGCTTATTGGTTTTTATCTGGTCTGTTGAGACGGGAAGAAGGAGAAAGAGAAAGAGTCAAATCGGGAAATTTGAATTGTCACACTGACTACATAAGCATCAACTTTATCTTTCTATTTTCTATTCGAGTCACCCACAATTTGGAATTTAACATTTTTCATTTTCCAAATTAATTTTTAATATGTACCATGACGATGACGATGACGACGAGGATGAAATCTTTCTCTTTCCGCTCATTCTCTGTTCTGATTTCCCATCCCTCCATTTCCATTCTCTCTCCGTTTCCCCATGACGATAAAATGAGAAATGAGACTTTTGTCACGTAGGTTTTATATATCAAAGTGTATAATCCACAGATGTATTGTTGTAAAATATAAATTGAATATCGATCAAGAGATTTTTTTTTCTTCGTCTTTCGTCTTTCTTCTTTTTCTCTGTTTCCTATGTGAAGGGGAAAGGAGAGAAAGAAAGAAAGAGAAAGAGAGGGAGAAAATCTTCCATAAAAATAACAATAACAGTTTGTTACACATATAAGAGATTTTGGATCAATCTGCACGTGCTGTTGTTATAAATTACATCTGTGCTTTACAGCCGACTTTTTTCCTTCTCCTTCTTCCTCTTCTTCTTCATTTTTTTATTTTTTAAAAAGTTTATAGAGTAAAAGAGAGAGAGAGAGAGAGAGAGAAGAAAAATTTGTGAAAAAAAAGTTTGTTTTGCGTTTGCGAATGTGAAAAAGAAGGGGGAAAGGGAAGTGTACTTGTAGAGTCTTGATAACTCTCTTCGGACTCGGTACTTGGTAGTTTTCTCTATGTTTGTCAATCTTTGAAGTGCTTCAGGTTCGAGTTTTTTTTCTTCTTCTTCTTCTTCTTTTCCTTCTTGGTTTTCTGGTGGGCTTTCAAGCATTGTTTATGATTCGCAGCTTGAGCTGTTCGCCCGTTCTTCATGAAAACAGCTCTCTAGATGAAAATATGTTTGCGTTGAGAATGTGTTTCCACATTCGAGAGTGTATATATGTGTCAGTATTGACCTGGATGGAGTGAATAGTGAGTACGAGTAGTGAATGCGCACAACTCTTTGGATTCCCTTCTCTCTCTTTCTCTTTCTCTCTCTCTCTCTCTCTCTCTGACTCTTTCCTTTTCCCGTATACTCATATAGTTTTTTCCCTCTCTCTCTCTGACTCTTTCCTTTTCCCGTATACTCATATAGTTTTTTCCCTCTCTCTCTCTTACTTTCTCTCCTGCTGCTGGAGTTAAGTGAGAGTGAGAAAGAGAGAAGAGGGGGCTCAACTGCCTTAACACACATTGCATTCACTATTTGATGTATCAGTGAGAGAGAGAGAGAGAGAAGATTCGCGTGTTATAGTCTAAGTAGTTGCATGTCTGTGTCTCTTCTGGTTCTGGTGTGTCTGTCAATGTGCCGACGGTTGTTATTTTCGACGGTTGAGAAAAAGCTGTGAAGATACCAGAATTTATCACCAACAGTTGATCCTGAAATGAGAAGCACACGGACTATCCAATTTATGCTCTCTTTCTCTCTCTTTCCCTCTCTCTCTCTCTCTCCTTCTGTATTCTCCATAGTCTCGGTCTCCTCCGTGTATAGTTTATATATTTTGTATTGTGTATTTTGTACCGTGCATACATGTACGTACATGGATATATCCATGTATTCATTTCAGTGGTGGGCTTGAGGAGATGACAAAAAACGACAAGGACAAGAAAACCCAACTCAATCTGATTCTCCATCTCATCCAAATCTCAATGTGAATGGGGAAATTCCAATGTGATCACCACAGAGAAGGAGAAACGAGGAGAAATCAAAGATTTTTGTACTACAAAAACCAATACAGAATTCAAATGGGAAAGAGACTCGGGGTCATAGTTTATTTTCACAATGATCAAACACTCGAAAAGAATTTCCCTCTCACGACTCGACTCAACTCAACTCAGCTCGCTATCATTCAATCAATTTATTTCTCTTTTTTTTTGGAATCTCCGGCTTAAATTAATGCAAAAAAATAGTTATTGTTCGAATTTCCATTCCTCCAAAAAAAAAAAGTTAAGATAGAAAGACGAATCAAATTCTATTTCCGACACACCGGATTGGTTTGGTTTTCATTTCAAATTGGATTTATTTACATGTGAAATCATCCGTATGTACGAGACGATACGTCTAACGATAAGTAAATCTCCATGTCCTCCGTCCTCATTCCATTTCAATGACACACTTGAGTGAAAACTCGGGACGAGATATGAAAAAATCTTATCGTGACTCCGCATAACTTGAAACACTTGAGAGTTTGGAGGAGAGTGCAAGCAAATTTTGGTATGATTTCCAAGTACCAATTACTTTTTGTACTCAGTTTCTTTCCGTTTCTTTCCCCTTTTCTGTCATTTTACGAGAATAAATGCATGTTTAATTGTACGCCTTTAAATGTCTATGATATTTTTATAGTAATACCTGTTGTAAAATGAAGAGTAAAAATAGGACGAATGAGTATAAAATTTTCTAATCATCAAAATTGTTTTGCTGAGAGTTTAATAATGAAAAAGATTTTTGTCTTGGTTAAAGACGTGGAAGAAGTCAAGAAAGACAAATATTTTAGCCGCGGAACGCTTTTTTTGTTTACGTTTATTTCCAGACAAAAAATTTATTTTGTGTTTTGTCTGTTTTGTATTTTGACGAGCTTCTTTTCCCTATCTCGTCTGTATTCATCATACATTTATCCATAATTTCTTTGTCGTCTCCACATCCCATGGTAATCTAAATTTGGCTTTTAATTCAAGAGGATGAACGATTTGGAAAAGTTTACTTTGATCCGAGTCTAATGAGAAGCTTAAGTTTATTTTACACAAACTGTACACCTTCATCTCTCTCCAACTCTGACTCGACTCAACTTCTCATATTGTAATATCCGAACAGACATATACATAAACATTGTGCATCTTCATGTTTCTCCTCATGTTCAACGGAGCTCAGCTCTCTCTGTACTGTTCATTTTAGTGAGACTTGATATTGAAGTGACTCATCCTGAGAGGTTTAGACGGAGAGAAAGAGAAAGAGAGAGTGAAAAGAGAAAGGAGAATTGCCTTCTCATATTTCTTCACAGACCTCCTTTTCCTCATATTGGATTTCACCTAGGTTCTTTTTTTCATATATACAATTCCCCGAGTATTATATTATATATGTGTGTGTATGAAATGTAAGATAAATTTGTCGGGTGCTTTTCCATTAGTCTCTAATAAGACCATATTGTTCTCGAGATGACGGGGGAAAAAAAAGTACGAGTAGGGAAAAAATAAAAGGTAAAATTTCGTAAATTTTATTGTGGGGCATGGTGAGTGTTGTGTACAGACTCCAAACTCAAATACAGGCAGACTATTTGTACGTTGACTCAGCGTTACTCAAATGTGTAGGTAGGAATACAGAAATCTATATTATTTTGGAGTGGGTATAATCTTTCATAGATAAGTGCACCATTATCCATTAGAGTCGTAAAAAGTTTTCTTTAATGTTGTTGATGTTGGTGTGAGTCTTTAGGAGGCGAAGAAGGACAGTTTGGGTAATGTGTAAATGTTTCGTTTACTCAAGCAAAAGAAATAGAGAGAGAGAAAGAAATAGAGAAAAAGAGAAAGGAGAAGAGAAATGGAAGGAGAAGGGAAAATAAAAAAAAGTGTAAGAGAAATAAGAGGAGAATAAGCCCAAGACGATGATAGTAAAGAAGAGAGTAAAGGAAGAAGGGAAAATGTACAAAAAAAACTACACTGGATGTTGGGCGTGATAGTCAAACTAAATTTGCTAATGTCAGACTCAGAGGCTGAAGAAGAATCAGAAAAAACGAGAGAAAGAGAGAAAGAGAAATAGACAGAGAGAGAAAGAAAAGAGGAAGATAGAAAGCAAAAAAAAGGTACGGGTGAACAAGAAGAAATTTGTAACTGGTGAAGTTCCAAATTCAAAGAAACAGAAAGAGAGAGAGAGGGAGAGAGGGAAAGAGAGTGAAGAAAAAGGAAAGCTATGGGATGGGATGGTTAAAGTGTGGAGCTAAATGTTAGCAAGGAAGGCGGAAGAAATATTGAGGACATTTTTAGCTGATAGCTAGTGAATAGAAAGCCTCCTTGCTCACATCACATCACAAGACGAAGTGTGTGTGTGTGCAGGGAGACGAGAGAAACTGGTGGAGAGGAGTAAATGTAGAAACGTAGACTGTCGACGACTGACTGTGTACCATATATGTCTATGTATGTATTGTGTGTATGTGTGTGTGTGGGTGGGTGAATTTGAGTGTGGATGGAGACTCGTTGGGAGGAGAACGAAAGAGTTTCTCCAAAGGATCATATTGCTTGAGAAAATGGGATGATCGGACGGATGCAACAGAAGAGAAAAGAGACTAGGAGTGATAAAGAAGAGGAATAAATGAGCTGGATAATGTGAGTCCTGTGTGCGACGCGACATATCACTATTGCACCCGGGTATTCCACATACCCCACCCCCCTCTTCTTTTCGTTTTCCTATTTTCTATTTTCACTTTCTCTTCCTCTCTCTCTCTCTCCCTCATTTACGTCTCTCCATCTCTTGCTCTCTCTTTTTTTTCTCCGTCTTCTTCTCGTTTTAGTTTTCTCCCTTCTCACATTCCAAAGGGGAAGCTGGAACATCCAACTCTATAGAAAATTCAGAGAGGCTGCAAGCTGTCTCTATGATTCTCTGCCTGTCTCTTTCTTTCTCTGTATTTCGGTTTCGGTTTTGTCCATCTGCATTAGTCCATTACAGAGTAGTCTCCACAATCTACAATGTAAGTGTGTATGTGTGTTCTTTTGCCATCTCTACAAACTGTTCTAGAGACACTCACCCATAGAAATACAACCGCGTGAACTCTGTTTCTTTCTCTCTCTCTCTCTCTTTTACTCTCTCGCTCTCGCACACATCAAAATGAATAAGATGCTTCGGTGCGAAAGCGAAGCTTTCTCTCTGATAAACGACGGTCCGATTCGCTACGTTTACTTTTGCTTCCTTGGGAACTTACGGATTGTCTTGTGTATGTTGACTATCCACTGCTGCATCCTACATGCATGTACATCATGTTTGTTTGTATGCCTATGTAAGCACGGACTTTGTGTGTGTGAGAGGAGAGAGAGTGCGTGTATGTGTGGGTTTGTATATTTTTAGAAGGATAAGAGAGAGAGAGAGAGAACATTTCAAATGCTTACTTTTACTACCTCAGCCTGCCACTGCCACTACTTACAAAGGCTCTTACTTTCTTGTCTACTTACGTCGAGACGAGAAAAGGGTGTCTCAAATCAAGCCACCTTGTTACCAAGAAGTTATCCTGCTCACACAACTTTTCAGATGACACAAAGATATAAACACACACAGGGAGAGACGCACACACACGCACACACATGTACTTTCTCCCTCCATGCTTTCACTCGGTTACACAGTGGAGAGGAGAGCAAAGAAGGGAAACGGTGTGTAATGGGGAAAGCGAGAATGTGTTCGACTAGGACTGGGAACTATAGAAACTGGAAACTCGGGCTCCTATAGTAGTTTTATCTGGTTAGATACTTTTTATGGCTTTCCATGTTTTACCTAGACATGTTTGAATTTATGCCATCGTCCTAGTTAGTCCTCATATACAGACAGATATTGTACACTTTTTATTTTACATATATTTTATACAGTATTTTGTACATCAGACTCCTTGGTTGTGTGTCAAGTGAATCTGTAGAGTGTAGGGTAGAGTGTAGACTGTAGACTGTGGGTAGACTAAAGTTGATTTTTATTTTGAAGTGTATCTATATTACAAGTATCCAAGTATCTTGTATGAGATGCCCAGACTAATGTATGTAGGACTATGCAAAGCTCGTGTAGATTTCCTCTGTAAAAAATTGGGAATAGGAAATAAGGAATTCACTGTATGTATGAGCCATGTACTCACATGCTCATGCAAAGTCATATGATATAGGACATACACGGAAGCTCTCTCTCTCTCTCTTTCTCTTGTATCAATTTTACTTTCGTGGAAAAGTAAGTGTTGTTGAAAGCCCATTTTCTACCACGTTGTTGACGCACTTCAGTTTTGGATCAATTTTCACTTTCCTCTGTTCTACTCTCTTTCTCTCTCTTTACGGCTATTTCAAAGTCTCACCAATATCTCGCCTTTTCCACTTTTACTTTTTTTTCCATCGTAGTCTGTCCAGCAGTTGAGATGGTATCAACCTGAGATTGCTGTCTTTTTTTTTCGGGCATAGTGTACGGTTGTATGGAATTCAAGGGGAAAAAGAGAATACCATGCTAAAATTCTTGTGAACACAATACAATATAAAAACAAGTACAAGCTGGAGCTTTTATTTTACATTTCTTTTTCTCTCTGTGAATAAAGTGAGTGAGTGAGAGAAAGAGAGAGAGAGAGAGATATAGATTGCGATACATAGTGGAACTTGTGTAAAATCTAGACGCGAACACCAAAAAGTAATCCAGTGTCCAATATCTTTTGTTGTCTTTTCCTTCGTTTTCCCCGCTAGTCTTTGTCTGCTGTCCAGTAGTATTTGTGTAGGCGTAAAAAGAAGGTGAAGAAAACATGAGGGAAAGGCCTGCTAGTTGTCTACATACTCTCTTGTTTTTTCCTCAATAATGTACAGAAATTTCTCCATACACACGGCTTAGAATTTAGAATCCCACGTTTAAATTTTAAATATTTACTTTGTTCAGAAATTACCAGACGGCTCAGCTGCTTTTTACCTAATGAGTTGCCTACATATCCTCAGGTTTGCCTTTGGAGGAGAGAAGAGAAACGACGACCAGACTCTTTTTTTCCCGCAGAACAGGAGAACAGTAGAATTTCCACTCATGGCACTTTCCGGACTCTGAGAGAGAGAGAAAGAGAGAGGACGAGAAAAGGGACTGATAACGTAGTGTGAGTTTGAGTGTAAGAGTACGGACGTGAATTGGATAATTGTTCCGAAGGCTACTTCATGGACAGAATTCTCTATCTCCTCCCGGTTTTCTCCAGGCTATATTCCACAGTTATCCAATAGAAAGATATTTTGTATTTCGTACAAATTAATGCACATGTACATACTGATACACAAAAATGTATACACTACTACTTTTGTATACTAGAATGTGTGTGTGTGAATGTGAATGTGGGCATTGTACATTGTATAACTAGGGAAAGCATCACTTCCTTCCGTTCGATAATGGTAACATTGACCGCAAGGTTGGATTCCTGCAGTAAACAGCAAGTTGCAATTATATGGAGTATTCCACGTAGCCAACCAAACTATCCCTAGGAAAAAAAAAAGAATGAAGAAAAATACTGCAGACTTTGTCCTGTACAGAATTCCCAATTGCCTTTTCTCTTTCCCTCTTTCTCTGAGTAAAGGATTCATTTTGGTGCTAAATTAGCTTGACTATCTCATCCGGAGAAAAGCACATTTCCTTGTCTGTATAGAGCGAAAGACATTGCGAGTTTTTTGTTCTTTTCCAGGGGAATTTTTCTTGGGTGATTACAACAAAGAGAAAGGGAAGAGAATTCCTAGAATAGTGTGTAACTTTTTTTTTATGTGTATTTGTTTTTATTTTGTGATGACGATCAAGGGAAATTATGGCGGATGTTTGTGTTTGAATTCATGAATTTGACATAGGATTTGAGTTATGAATTGGGGAGGATGTTCAATGTTGAATGTTGACGAGAATGGGTATTAACTCGTGTCTAAGTGCCTGTGGAAAGAGATATGAGGTAGAAACCCAGTACGTTATTTCCCTATGGAAAGGGAATAAAGAGGTAGCGAGTGAGTGTGAGTGAATGAGTGCATATAGTAGCTGTATCTGTTTTGTCTACCTACATATAAAAACATTCTTATATATTTATATATATATATATATATAATTTCTACTATAATACATGAATTGTTGGGAAGTACAGTACTACAAGTATTAAAGAGAGTTCCTGTACGCTTCATGTCTCGTTTTCTTTCCCTCTTCAACTTCTTTTTTCTTCTTTTTCCCTCGTTTTCTTTCGTTTTGGACGGTGAGATCTTTTTTCGACTTGTACTTCTTTTCTCCGTCTTGATGTGGAGGTATTGCATTGGTGGGCCTCGTCTAATCGTATCTTGTCGGGAGTCTTGTTGCTGGCATCCTCCAGAGGGCTATATGAAAAGCCAAGCCAATCTTTCCAACTCCCTAAACTCTACTGACATTAGGTGTGTATTCTTGCTTTTAATCTGTTGGGACTCGACGTGACGAATTTCTCTACATTTTTGACATCCACACACACACACACACATACGCAAGCTTTCAAGTAACAGAAAGTGAGAGAGAGAGAGAGAGAAAAAGAGAAAAAAGGAAAAGTCTGAAGAGAAGAAAAGAAAAGAAAAATCTCTTTCCTCGCTGTAGTGCTGGTTGCTCGCCGAAAAATTCCAATTTCATCTTGTTATTTACGACCTTTGCCTCTGCACCATTGCACTGCACTAGTTGTCTTCCACAGAATTACTACCTCACAACTACTTCTTCTACTCGTACGTACAGAGTTGGAGTTGGAGTGAGAGTGAGAGGGTGTTCTGTCTGTCCTACCTAGCATGTCCTCTCACGCCAATCCATGTACACGGCAACTTCCTCACACACACACACACATACATATGGTACCATATTATTACATACTATATAAATTCTTCTTTTTTCACAATTTCCCAACGAACTCCCAATGTAGAATGTGACTCTCATTCTCTCTCTCTCTCTCTCTCTTTCTCACTCTACAGTAGTTCGTTCTGGGCTTTGGATTCTGAATCCTGGGTTCAAGTTATAAACAACTTGTAAACTTGGCCTCTCGATCTTGCTTTCTCTTTCTCTTTCTTTTCTTTTCTTTTTCTTCTCTTCATTTTCTGCGTCTTGAGCTTGAGCTTCTTTCGTTTTCCTCTCTCTCTTTCTCTCTCTTTTGACTGTCTCACTTTCTCTCTTTCTCCCTCATATTCGTCCCTAGCCCATTCCAAGTCAAAAGCTTCTCGCCGTAATCTATTGCATTTTTATGACACCTTTTCATCTTATTTTCTTCTGTATGCAACTTGTTTGGGGCGGACTACATATTTTTTTTCCTTTTCCTTTTCTTTTTCTATTCTGTTTTTCTGAGAGTACACCTTACGTCATGGCTACATTTGATGTCAACTTTTCAACGCTCACTTTAACTTTAGTGTTGGCATCCCGTGTGCACACTCCAAGTTGAGTTGGAGTACCGAGTTCTCACTCACTACATTTATACGATACTCTTTGTGTGCCTCAGTCTCTAGACGCCGGTATAAAAAATATTCCACTTGTCTCTCTCTCTCTCTTTTCTCTCTCTCTCTCTCCATATGATCATATGAATGCTCAGAGAATGTGACGAAAGAAAAGTCTTTTTATGTTCTCATTCCCTCGGAACATTCTTCTTCTTCCAAAAGGTGGGGAATGTAGAATGGAGAATGTAGAGGATGATCGTGGGGTAATCTACACTAACTTGATAACTAACCACCGTTACATCCTTATCGTATGAGAATTGTTACAGGTCTATAACATTTATGGCTGTCACCGTCCTCCCCGAGAAAAAACTCTCAACTTTCTCCATGAAGGAGAGAAAGTTCACATGAATTTCAAAGCCATCCATTCCTCTGAGGAAAAAAGAAACCACCTTAGACTTTTCATGTGACCTATAACTTTTTTTTTTACTCATGTGGACGACTCTCCTCATTCTCATTCACCATTTTATTCCCCAGTTTATGCAGAAGCTTACTTTTACTCTTTCTCTTTCCTTTAGCTGACTCACAAAAGAAACAGAGAGGAAAAAAAGTCTTGGTGTGTTTTCTTTGGCATGCATAGACACATGCGGAAAATAATCATCTGGTAAAGTCATATACAGTTTGTTTTTGTCTGTAATGTTCTTGATACCACAGGGATTTGTTTCAAGCGTGAGAACCCATTTCAAATGTGTACACAAAGTGTAGCCGTGAAGTCTTATTAGATTGTTTTTTTTTCAGATGATAATCCAGAATGAATTTAGTAGAGTAAAGTTGTTGGATTGTAAAATGGAAAACATGGAATTGTTTCCTTAACAAGGAAAAAAAGGAGGGGGGAGTGCGGGAGGCTCTTGTCATTTGTTCTATCAATCAATGGAGGAATTGTAATCACAATCATCACTGAATTGGCATTTAGTGATTGAGGTGGGCTTAAATGGGTAAATAAAAGACGATCCTCATTTCGTCCTCGAAAAAGAGATTTCCCATTTCATTCGACTGCATTGTATGTACTTTACACTGCGAGGAAAGAGGATGAGGATGAAACGAATACAAACTAATTTAGAAATGCGAGGAAGGGGGAAACGAATGATGACGTGGACGAATAATAGGATGGACAAGAGAGTAATGTGTGTATGTGTGTGTGTGTGTGAGGATGGGGAAAGTAGGAGGGGGGAAAGGAAAAGCAAAATGGGGACAAAAGTCTTTACAGAGAGACGAACGGACAGAGACAGTGGGGAAAGGAGATGAAGGGAGAGAAAGTCAAAGGAGGGGAAGTTGTATTATGTGTGAAGGTGAAAGAATGGGGAAGTGGGATGCGACTAGAATAGAGATAAATGTGTGTACAGAAAGATCTGTGAATGCGTTTTGTGGCCTGAAGGAATATTCTTCAATGTGTGGATGGGAAATGTGTGTGGATGTGGACCGTCAGAGGCAGAGGCAGAGTCAGAACTCGTGTGGATGTGAATGTGTATTGAGGAACATCAGGATGAAAAAGAGGAAGGATAAAAAATGTAGAGAATGTGAAGAAGAAATTTCTGTGAGAGAATTGAGAATCCTTCTCCTTCTCTCTCTTTCGTCTTCTGACACATATGTCTTCCTGTCTTTTTCCTTCTCTCATTCACCACGGCAATGCCAATGCCAACTTCAGCTTCAGAACTTTGTTCATTGTGTGTTGTGTAAGGAGGCCTCTTTTTCTTCTAACGATAAGACAGACATTTACTCTGAATCATCTCGTCAGCCAATCATTTCCCGATAAGCTATGTCATCAAATCCATCCACAATATTGTATTTGTACTAGCCAGTTCATGTTTTTCTTTTGTCCCTTATTTGTCTCCAACAAATGTTTACGAGCTACATATAATTCTCTCTCTTTCTCTATTTCTCTCTCTCTCAAAATCTTCTCTCTTTTTTCCTTTCACTCAAACTATGGACTGGATCCACCAAGATCCATTCTCCATCGTCCATCGTATAATCTATCATCGGGAGGACTCTGACTCTCACTCTGAACAATGTCCATTCTCATATGTATAAACTCCACATCCATATCAGGATACAGAGATAATATCGTACGTACATTTTGAGATACTTGATCCAATTCGGATGGCGAGTCTACCCGCAGCCCACGCGTCTGGACTTTACACACAACTTTCTCTCCAAACATCATCCCACAACTCCTGATATATAACTTTTAACGTATCAATATAAACATGAGCTTGGACTCCATGCTTAAAATATAAATCGAGACGGACATGGAAATCCAAATGAAAATAAGAGTGGACGTGTGCAAGCGACGGAGAAAGAAAAAGAATAAAAAATAAGAGAAAGGGAAAGCTACAAAGTAGACTCGAGTAAAGTAAAGTCCAAATGGGGGGGAAAGTCAAAGTGGAAAAAAGAAAAGGAAGAAGGCAAAAAAAATAGAGAGAGAAAAAGAGAGAGAGGGAAAAAAATCCAAAGTCAAAAGTTTTCCTTCACCTTTTTGACCGCAGTCCAGAACCATTTAAAAAACTTGAAAATTTGACCAATCGAAATTCATGTAACATTTTTCCATCTTTATTCACTTTGAGAAAAAAAGGAAGGCCAAGAAGAAGAAAAAAAAGGCATGGATGGGGAGCTTTCCATTTTTTCCACTCTCTCTATTTTCCCTCTTCTTATTCTTCTCAGGCTTTGACGCTGGAGCTGGAGTTCTCTCTCTCTCTCTCGCTACTCTCTGAAACGAGGAACTCGACTTGGAATTGAAGCTGCAAGTTGAAATTCGGTGGATGGAAGAATAAAATCAAGCCACACACAAACACATGCACACGCTTCTCTCATACTAAATTTCGGTGCTCTTGTATGTTCTTGGACTTTGACATAATTAATGGATCTGTTCTCTTTGATGAATGTGTCTCTCAACTGCCCCAATCGATATCAATTTAATCGAAAAAATATACATATGTATATACATTCCGACGAACAATGAAGACATACAACAGTCGTCTGGCCCATGATTCTCATGTGTCTGTCTGTCTGTCTTTCTCTACTTCCTCTGTATATGTACTCATGTAATTTCATTTATAAATCTCCAAGAGTCGAGTTTTACCATGAAAAATGTGAGCATGGTCGTTTCATCATTAAGAAAACATGAGAACGAGAATGAGAATGAAGAGAAAGCGAAAGAGAGAGAGAGAGTGCGATGGAGAAATGTACACAGGGGGAAAAGCATGTGTTCGAACTGTTATGCATTCTACTTGGCAACTGGAACTCGTAATTAATGTTACAATGGAATTAATTCTTATTAACTATCCCAATCCCTTCTTCTCATTTCACTTTTACTTTAAATAAATAGATTCTACTTACAAGTTCTATTTGGATGTAGCTTTGAGATTTATGTAAATCCAACAGAGAATGGCTCAACTCCAGCCGACTTGTTACAGCTAATCCAAATCCAACTATAGAACTTTCAAATCATTTTTACAATCGCGCAAATCACAAATCCAAACTGACAATCTGTTTCTATTTGTATCTGTAGCGACAAGTAATTACTCACTCGTGTTATCATATGGGAAATACAGATACACACACACACACACACACACACGAGCGCGAGTTGGAGTTGGAGGAGACAAGTTGTGAAATTTAATTTCTATAATGTAGCTCTTTGGTGACACTCACGTTTTCCCATTCACAAATATTCATCGCACATGCGACAACATTCCTGCACACAAAACAAACAGCGACAAACAGCGTCCGCATGTCGACGGAAATGTTTCAATCACATTTGAATCGGAGTCTGTGAGTGAGATTGTTTTTGTGTTTGTGTTTGGGAGTTTCAATGAAATGGTGAAATGGGAAATCCTTTGTTTTATTCCCAGTCAATTTATTATGGCGGAGGGAAAAGACAATTACAATTATTTTTAATTCTCAATTCAATTCTTTTACTCCAGAGGTGGTGTGAAATTCATACTGTGAATGATTCCCTTTTGTTAGTATATATAAATTATTATTATTATTGTTATTATCTGTATGAGACCATTTTAATTGTAATTGTGATTGTAATTGGATTGGTAATTGTCCCATATACGATATGAATATGGTATGTCTGTAGGAAAATTATTAATTTGATTTTTTTTTTTATTATTGTGTTTGATATAGGAGCAAAGCCACAAGTCCTATCGGCCCTTGTGCGTCCTCACATTCCGTTGGAATTATGCCATTCACGGACTGGACCCCATGGGCTACCATTTAGTTAATATCATCCTTCATGGGATCGTGTCGGTGCTGTATTTCAGGTGAGGACAGCAAAAATAAAAGACGATTCCCCCCTTTTTTTCGCTTTCCTTTCATTACATTTTTTTTTTAATATTCTAGCCATGATTTTTTTGTATGGTATTTCGTCATTTGTAGTCCGTAGTTGATCGTTCCATATCGACAAAGTCTCTCTATAATCTATATAGTCCCCACTCAAGTCCAGTTTTTGGCATTAGGCGTTATATTTAAGAGGCGATTCTGAAAATATCAAAATTTATAAAGCTCATGACGGAGAAAGAGAGAGAGAACAAAAATTGTAGTCCAAGTGCGTCAACTCAGCTTGAGTTTGTAGTTTTTATATGCCTCTCTTTCTCTTTCTCTCTGTTCTGAACGAGAATATATATCAGTAGTCGTGTGTGTAGTTTTTTCTTTTCTATTTTCTCTCGCCTCTCGCCTCGCCGACTAAAAGCGTCTTTCTTTTGCACCTCGGTCTGAGAGAGAGAGAGAGAGAGAGAGAGCGAGGGGAGAGATGATGAGTTCTTTGGCCGGCAAAGTAACAACACTTTTGCTGCTGGAGAATGAAAAATGGTCTTATGGAAAATAGAAGCATCAAAAAGCTGACATTTGAAAGCGTTTCTTCAATTTATTTTGCAGAGTCTGTGCAATGTTTTTACCGGAACTGGGGAGCTTCGTGGCGGCCATGCTCTTTGCTGTACATCCGATCCACACTGAAGCGGTAAGCCTTCCACATTTTTTTATATATACAGCTTCTTATGTATATTTATAGCCAGTGACTGACTTGCCTCAACTACATGATTTTTCTTCTTTTCATCCATTTATGTACAAAATGCGATTACACTCCACTTCCGTCACATCATATACATGTATAAAAGTATAGTTACGACGAATGTCCAGGTTGTACCTAAACCGAATCTCTAGTCATTCCATAATATAACTACAAAGTTTGTAAGAAAAAAATAACATTCAAACATGGGGAAATCTCCTGTCTCAATTTAAATCTGTGGTGTCTCAAACTTTTCGTAGACTTTGGTCTTTTGTCTTTTGTCTTCACTCGTATAAATATACTTTCCATTCCAAAACTTACCTCACAAAGTGTCATTTATTTTCTTCTCCTTCCCGCTCACGCTTCATTTCCCATCTCCTTTTTGTTCCAAAAACACTTTTAGTTTATACATAACGAAATCCCACATTCACATGTGCATGTTCAAACGGACTAAACTTTTTCGTCTTTCACCTCTTGTCTTTCGCCATCTCTTCATCTCACTTGAAGAAATTTGGGTAGCTCTCTGATGTGGAAATTAGACATTAAACACTAACGGATTTGAAATGACTAATCAAGTACAAGAACAAGTAGTCATGGTTTTTTACTTTAATTTCACGTACATAAACCCAAACAATGACGAAGACGAAGACGAAGACGAAGACAAAGGACAGACGTGAAGAATTTACTTTGAGATTCGTAATTAAAATCTTAAAATTAAAATTCTCTTCAAATCATAGTATGCATAAATTATGAAGAGGAAAAGTACATGTTGTACTTTTCACTGTGGACTTGATTTTGATTGTGGTTATGTGTTGTATTTAAATTGGCAATTTGGGATTTGGCTAAATAGACGTAAAGGAGTAAAGATTTTTCTTTCTCTCGTCCTCAGTCCTCAGTCGTCAGTCGTTGGATGATTGGATGCTGAATAAATGTGGGATTTATGAAGGACGGTGTGAACTGGAACAACTTTGAGTTCTTTTCTTCTTCATTCTAGAATCTAGACTGAAAAGCATGGACGAGAGAGTTGAGAGTAGACTCAAGTATTTGCGTATGCAGTTTGTAGACGGATATAGTCAAGAAAAAGTACCTATTCACCATGGGTTTGGTTTGGTTTGGTTTGACATGAGATTAGTAACCGCAGAAGGAAGTAATATGTTTTCTTCTCTCTATCTCTCTCTTTCTCTCTCTCAGACTCAGACAAAGTCAAAGTCGGTGTAGACTGTAGAATCTAGGCCTATCGATTTATTGGAATCTTTTTATAATACGCATAAACATTGTATGTACACTCACAACTCACACACAAACACACCCTTGCACTCACACAGTGTATACATGCATATGAAAGTATTAAGCATAAGCGTAGAATGTAGGTAACTTATCTATTCGTTCCCCCCCCTTTCTTCGTTTTTTGGGGGGTGAAACTTAAGCAGAGCTTGTAGACTTTTTGGAAACTCGAATTCGAATTCGAATTCGACTTCAAATGGGAAGATGATACAGAGGGAAATGTTAAGAAAGAATGGGAATATAACGCACATATAATGGGAATATATCGTACATATACAGTATAGGCGAGATAAGTTGTACGTGTCTCCGTTTCTCTACATAATATTTCCTATCGTTTCTCAATATCGGATATCAGAGCTTGGGATTCCTTGGACTCGGATTCCAATCCAATGTCCAATGTCCCTTGCCCATCAAAAAGTGTCAGGACAGCCGGCAGAGAGAAGTATAGATAGGGAGAGTGAGAGAGAGAAAGTATTTCGTTTCCTACATATAGTATGGAGTTGTCCATGTAGTCTTCTTCAGAAGTCTATAGTCTATAGTCATCTTCAAACAAGAAAAAACCCAGAACCAGAGCCCGAGCCAGAACCAGGATGACGAAGAAGAGTGCGAGCGAAAAAGAGAGTACGAGGAAGAGGGAAAAGGGAAAGGACGAGGGAATTGGACGCCCTTGCAATATGATATCGGGCGACTTTATCATCAAATGACACTCTCCACAATGAATCATGCTTTCAACCTTCGCTTTTGTCAGTATTGTCATTTTGAAATCGAGTGGTGACGCTGGCTTGGACCGATTGTGCGTCCTTGTCATAATAGTAACATTGTTATTAAGTCCTTTTCTCGTCTCAATTTTCTCTCTTTCTCTCTTTCTCTCCCTCTCTCCATCTCGTTCTCTCTCTTCACTATCAACCATCACCTGTTTCTCTCTCTCTTTTATCTGCCGTCTCATACTCATTCTCTTCTATTCTTTTGCTCCTTTCCTCTTCTCTTTTTCTCCCTCTAGCCCAAGATTATTTATTTAATCAACTAGAGTTTTGGAAACTCTCTCTTTTGTAAGCCTTTTACTTCCCCATTTCCGAAACTATATTTTCTATTTTCAATGCTGTCTCTCGTTCTCTCTCCCTCTCTCTGTCTCTCCCGGATTTATAAGCCGAGTGTATTTGCATGCACTATTTTTTTACTGCTGCTCCTCTTTTTCCAGCTCGAGTGACTTATTGTGTATGATGAAAGTATCCAAGTAAATATCCTACTAAATCCGCAATCCAAACTGGGAAATTCTTTGAAAATTATATGTGACTTCCCCTAAAGAAATGGACCATTTGGACAATTTCCATGATATGATAGTTTTAATGGAAACTATGCATATATTTTTTAGATAGGCAAACGAGAGTTGCTCAAACCTTTTTTTATGTGTAGGAATTGGCTCTGGGATAAATTCATGGGGATGGTGAGAAGTTGAGAGAGAATTGGAGAGTGCTCATTTCTCCATGAAAAACCATATCCATATTACATACACTAAGCCTTTATTGCAGGATAAGAAAAATCGGATTAAAAAAAAGGGGAGAACGGAGAGAGTGAAATGAAGAAGGAGCTGCGTTCACAATAAATGAACAAGAGAACATTTTTAGAGCCAAAGCCAAAGCTCAAAGCTCGAAAAAAACACTACTCCTTGTGCCTTTTCCCATGGAATCAGGAAGATGATGAAAGACACAACACTTTTTTGACAGTTGACAATTTCGAAATGCTCTAAGGTTATTTTTTTATATACAACTTTCCTTTCAGTTTTGGTAGGTTTTAGGATTTAGGCAAATGAATCTTCTCTTTTTTCCCTTTTCCTTTTTCTCTTTTGACTGTTGACTTGATGAAAGTACAGAATTGTATACATTTTTTTTTATTGCCTCATTCTCGGAACTCTGACAACAAAAAATGATGAAGTGAAAGTAAGTATAAGTATACGTGTCTTTTTTTTATTCCCCAATTTTCTGCTGAGACCCCCAAGAAAAGTCACTATGATTTGAGAATTACGATTCCCATAAATACAAAAAACACAAGATTGAGAAAACTCTTCTCTCTTCTCAACGCAAAAAAAAAACAAAAGTTGTTAATGAGCACTGGAGAAAATCAAGTCCAAACTGTGACCAATGCTCACTGAACATGAGGAATATGAGGATTTTTATTATTGTTTCATATCTGTAGATAGTTAATAAGAATAAGTGTGAGTTCATCACATAATTCTTCCAGCTTGTTTGTCTTTGTCTTTTGTCTTTGTCTATGTACGTTCACATTCTGCATTCACAATCACATTCTCTCTCAAGACACGCAAAGACAAGGGAAAGTTGCGTGGGGTGAAAAGGGGGAGAACTCTGTGTGTGTAATCAAATGAGTGAGAACAAGGGAACAAGGAATTTCTCTTGTGCTTATTACTAAACCTGTCACAGAATATGCTGGTCCATATTACCTTTAATTTAGAAATAAGGCTCCTGACATGTCTTTATGTGGCTCTATAATCTTTCATAGTTTCTCTTTCTCTTCTCATTCCCCCCCCCCCTTTGACTTCCCCCTTGCCTTTTCCTCGCGTTCACACTTTCACTTTCACCTTGCCCATTTCCCCATTTCAACTCCTCACAGTTAGAGAGAGGGAATTTGGTATGTTATGGTGTGTAGAGTATTGGCATTGTCATCAGGATTTCTACGAGGATCGTTATAAGTATTAGTACTAGTTTATCACTTCTATATTTCACAAGATGATGACCCACGAGAAAATTGTTTTCTTCCTTCTTGGTCTTGGTCTTTCGATACGAGAGTAGCTCACCATGTCCCTCTCTCGCCCTCCATTTAATTACCTTACATTTCAAAACGACATTCTTTATTTCGTACCCAGGAATCTCTCTCTCTCTCTCCTTTATGTACGTACGGAATTCACAAGAGTTTCTATAGAATCTAGAGACTCCTCAACTTGTGTGATATAATTCTTCCCCGACCGAAAAACAATGATACCTAAAATTCTTTAATGGTATTCTCAACATTCAACTTAACTTTAACTCGCGTTAAAGTATACAATACAGGTATACTTATATTCGTTTTTGTTGGAGAGCAACAAGGAAAATTATCGTCATTATTGCTTATTCTGTATTCTTGAATTTTAGCTTGTGCAAAATCACAGTCCTTCTGTTCTGTACAAGAACCATTGCAAAATGTTCATTCCTACAGATGGAGATGAAGAGAAAGAGAGAGAGAGAGAAAGAGAGGGGGGAAAGTCAAAGGAATTAAATAATCCATGAGTTGTGCAAGGGTCTGAGCAAAGTGTATAATCATGCTATATTATTATTAATAATGGGGGGTAATAAATAGTATGTGAGACAGGGTTAATGCGAGCATTCAACTGGAACATGAATATTTCTTCTCGCCCGCCATTCCACCCAGCCAGAAAGCAAGCACAATAAAAATAGGGAATGAGGCAGGTGAAAAATTGTTATTGGTGTGTGTGTGTTTGGTTTGGAGAATGAGAGAGAGAGAGAGAGAGAGAGAGAGAGAGAGAGAGAGAAAAGGAAGGTTGCCCATAGTAATAGTCATAGCCATAGCCATAGTCACAGTCTCATGGTAGAGGAAGAGAAAGTGCCTGTGAGTTTCTCTCTCTCTCTCTCTCTCTCTCTCTCTCTCTCTCTCTCTCTCTCTCTCTCACTCTCTCACACTCTCTCTCT
>JAIUND010000510.1:0-67063 GCA_034699125.1 Gisinianus flammeolus
TTAGGTTTTTCATATTTTTCCTGCCCCAGGATTGGCCACACGGATTTTTTGAAGTTTTTCACGCAGCGAAGTGAATACACCCCTTTATGTATTTTGTGTTTGTGTTTAAGTTGTCCTTTGGATACTCATTCCTATGTTTATGAAAATGAAATGATAAAACAAAAAACAAAAGTTTGGTTGGTGGAAGAATCTATCGTACGATATACGTGGGGATATGATGGAAGAGAGGGGGAGGGGAGGGGAAGTTTATGTTACGTTATGAATAGCTAACCGTTTGAAATGATAACAATAGGAATGTTTCAAAAGTGGTCTCTCCATAGAAGAAAGTACGAGTATGTATGTACGTGTACGTGTGCGTAGTAGGGAAATGATGAGGATTGGAGTGGAGAGAGAGATGAGACTGACAATGAGAGAAAGAAGAAGGAGATAGAAGAGAAGAGGCATCGTGTGACTGTTGGTAATTAAGAATGGGAAAAAAGGTTCAAAGAAGCATTATAAAACGTTCGTCATCATAATATTTGGATGATACTTTATGAATAGGGCGAGAGAAGAGAGTAGAAAAGTGAGGGAGAGAAGAGAGAATGGAGCTACCGTGGAAGACGGACAAAAAGAGGTAGAGAGAGAGAGAGAGAGAGAGAGAGAGAGAGAGAGAGAGAGAGAGAGAGAGAGAGAGAGTTTGCATAATAATTAAGTGGCAGTGAAGCATACTCTTATGACTTTTATCGCAGCTTTTGAGCCCCATGATCTCCAACCAGCGAAGGAAAATACAATAAGGATTCTCCTCTGTATTATCTACATACCAATACTATTATCTACTCATACACATACATTATACATACAGACGAAAAAGACAGAATGCTCCAGACTACACACACACAAACATACACAAACACACATAAACTTCCACTTCCACACGGATAAAAATAAAAATCCTTTCTGTTCCTCTGTAAAAATGCTCCGTTTTTTTTGTCTGTATCTCCGCCGTTCTCGCTCAACTCAACTCAATGCTTTGAGTAGATAAGTGGTCTCCTCGGCTAATAGGGAAAAAAAACTTTTCCTAATACACATGAACACATCACAGGAACACACATCACACATGCATAAACTCCTTTTGAATAGCTACATTGTGTATCTCTCTCTCTCTCTACCTCGACTGTAGAAACTGTAGACATTATATTTCCGTAAAATAAAACTTGGAAAAAGAAGAAAAGTTTCTTTGGGCTCGTTGAGAGAGAGAGACACAGAGAGAGAGAGAGACGGTGGATGGTCTACAATCTACATGTATGTATTTGTATATTGAGGCTCGCTACCTAGCCAGATGATATGAATTAAATGAAAAGGATTGTAAAGTAAAAAAGTAGAACCTTGGTAAAAGACGGTTTTTCTACCTCTCTTTCTCTCTCTCTCTCTCTCTCTCTCTGTCTCTATATGTGGAGTGAATGTGGGAAGTGGCGTAACACAAGGCCTTTTTGTTACGGTGTGGAATAAAAGGCTTTTAATGAGACTACCTATAGTGAGTGTCCTATAGGACCAGTGAGTGAGTGAGTGTATGTGGCCCTTCAAGGTTGCCAGCCTTGCCTACCCTTCATTTTCTCTTTTGGGGTCTCCATCCATTCCATTCCATTCCATTCCATTCCATTCCATACCAGACCTTAGCATAGCATAGCACTAACTACAATACTTGCCTACATACGTATATTAATAAGTACACAAATGCTTTTGGCTTGACGGAAAAAGTGAGTTGGCCAACGAGGAAACCCACACACGGAGCTCTATTATATGGGCAGGGAACGGTTTAGCTGGAAAGAGTTCCCCATTATCCCATCATAACTACATAAATATCCCTATTCATCTTCCCCATCTTTTAAATATCTAAATGCTCCCCACCAAGATGAAAAGTGGTGGAAATTGAAGAGAAATTTCACCCTTGAAGAGAGAGAGAGAGAGAGAGATGCGGCAGGAGATGAGATGCATCGAGGGAAACGAAAGAAGGGAAGGACGAACGATCAACGAGTTCATAGTGTGAAGAGTGAAGGGGGGGACATTCATACGATATTGGAATATTTGAATCGGAATCTTTCATTTGAATATTGAATAAAAAGAAATGGTTTAAGTAGGTATTTATGTAATTATGATGTGTACTCACTCCAGGCTCGAAGCATTTCCCGTCAAGGATGGGGCCGGAAATGTAGTCCATATTCCTCGTCTCCACCGTCCCATTGAAGCACACATGAATGTTCTCGGTGAACTTGGCCTCAATGTCCCGGAGGGAGTAGACACAAACGGCGGACTCAGAGCTGGGCTCATTCGTGATGCCCTTACTCTGAGCAAATACTCCGACCAGGACCAAATCCCCTTTGGCAATGTTCAAACTCTTGGCCAAGTCCGCACGGGCGGGAATGATTTTGGCATCCTGGAGGAGATTGTACGTGTGCGGAGCGTTACTATTATGATTATTACTTTTGTACAGACTATTGAGATTCCCATTCCCACTTCCACTTCCACTCACACCACCACTGGCACTGGCACTTGTACTCGTCGTCGTCGTCGTAGTTTTCGTGGTGGTGGTGGTCGTCGTCGGAGCATTGCACTCGAGCGTCACTTCCGTGTAGCTGTCATAGTTGGCATCGGTGATGCAAGTCCGAGCAAGGCGAGACACATAGCCCTGCTCTTCAAACCCATGTAAATACGACTGTTTCTGCACAATCACAAAATAAGCGTAGTTGCTCGCATTGAAACCGTAAACATACTTGACGAGGAAATGATCCCGATATTTCACATCAATCCGAAGCATGGACTGTTTGGCGAAGGAGTACTCGGCATAGTCGAAATTGTACAAGTTCCGGCTGGAAATGGCAGGGACGTCATCCCGATAGTCCCCATTATTCGTGAATGTGGTTCCCACATAGAGGACATTGGACACGGCCCACATGGAGTACTTGGCAGGGCCAATGAATGCAAATGTGGACGCATTCTCATCATTGGCTGCGACGGCATGAGGTGCAAATTCCGGGGCCAATGTGATATTTGTCAGATTATATTTATGACAAGCCCCTTGAGCCACGGAACCACAGGAAATGAGTGCCCGAGAACTTGGATCCACTAGAAGGACTTTATTCACATTGTTTGTCCATCCCATTGCCTCCCCATCATCTTTATCCTCTCGACATCCACTCGCATGACAATTCGGATTGTCCATTTTTGGACCTGTCGGCACGGTGGCTTCCAGTCGCAAATTTGAGTCCAGTTCGTACAGTCTGTTCACGGCTCCAATGTATGCTCGCCCCGACACTGGATCCATCGCCAAATGCTTTAGGACCCATCTAAAACAATAAATAAATAAAAAAAACCACAATCATTATAAACAAATGGTCGTTCCATTTCAAGTCCGAGAGTCAATTTGGACGATGCGGACATTCAACATCCAATCACGCATTTATTAATTATTTCTTACGAGTCGTTGATGGTGACGAATTGAGAGACGATGGCGGAACTTCTGCCCGGGTCGGGTGATGATGATGATGATGGAGGGGCAGAACATCCTAGACTAATTAAAATAGTCCATAGGATGAAGACAGTCAAACTGATTTTGGCGGTGGGGCTCCTTTTTTGTCCCCCACCACCGCCTGGTTCATGGAGAGCGCCGTCCCCGCTCAGTAATAACGGGACGCGCATTCTTCTCCCAATCCAAATTTATTTAATCCTAAAACAACCAACAAAAATTCAAGAAATTATAAATTAGTCTTCGATTCGATTGATCACATTTAAATTTTCAGTCCCTTCAATATCTGAATACTCAATGCCAAATGTCAATGTCAATTAACTATATATACAATTAAAATGTCAACCACCGCCAGAACGTTATCAAATTCAATGGAACGAATATTTATAAGTATATAGCCATAAAATAATTAAATAATTTCATATCACTTTAAATGTACGTAAATAATGGTAAAGTTCATCATTCATCAATTAAGTATATTCATAGTATGAATTGAATTAAGGATTGTGAATATAATGGTGCGGGGATTCCATCAAGGCGGACGGACGATGAGAGGAGAATGAAAGGCCAAAAGAAAGGAGGTGGAGCCCATCTAATTTTTCTTAATTATGAAAAGGCTACTTGGAATTAGTGAACGAGTCCGGAGGGAAAATTTGCAATCGTATGTACGTACGTTCAACCAGTAGCCGTGTGCGATTTAAAATTCAAAGGGCCGATTCCCCCATAATTTTATTGAAGCTCTCGCTCTCACTCACTCACTCGCTCCCTCGCTTGCTCCCCCCACTTGACTTTTCCTATTTCATTTCCCACACACAAGTGAAAATAACTCTCGATTAGAAATTAGAAGGAAGGAATTTGAGAAACAACCTCTTTTGGAATATCACTCTCAACAACCGTCCTTTTCTTACTTTCAACTTTTAATGGTCGACGAACGACGACGCTGTTCGAACGTATACGCTGTGTAAATAGTGTAAATGCTAAATTTGGATGTGGAAGCATCCCCGAATAAAGATTTTGTATTTTGAATAGGAGATGAAATGGTTTTTGGAGCCAGATGTGCAGGCAGAGAAGAAGAAGGGAGAGAGAGAGAGATGCATCCAAGGCACTTTTATCCTTTCTCTTCCATTTCCACTCGGACTAATTTCAAAACTCCCCATTTGCAAGCCCTCACTTTGTATTCATAGAGTTTTCATAATGAATCAGCTCCTCAATTACACTCCTCTTTAATTTACTCCCTCCAAACATTCAAACATCCAACAAAACGGGATATTCCTAATAGAAATAGAAATTGGAATGGCCATTTGAATATGGCATGAATAATATTTCCAGAGAGAGAGAGAGAGACAAACAAACAGAGTTTTTTGAGGATTGTATTTTGTAGGGCTTTGCAGTTTGTAGTTGGAGTTTGAAGTTGGGGGGAACGAATGAACGAATGAACGAACGAACGAACAAACGTTCGTCCAAAGTGACTTTGGATTAATCCGAATGGGACGGTGAAAAGGCAGTGTCACGGCAGCATTTATAATAATCAGCCAACATTTCATTTCATTTCATTCGAGTTGAGTCTGGCTGGATTTTGTCTAGTTTTTAGACGGTGGGGCTCAGTTCTCAGTTCTCAGTTGGCTGAGGATAATCAGACTAAATTTATGCTTCCTCTCCGTTTCATTTCCCTCTCGAGGAAATCAAATGAGACTCAACTCAACTCCAAGGAAAGAAAAACTTGTGAATTATTAAGCGAGACTACAAGGAGTGCACAGTTGAAATAGAAATGGAGAGAGAAACTCCGCTTCTTCTTTATATTTCATATCCCAATTCGCTCTCTCTCTCTCTCTCTCGCTCTCTGTCCACATTTTCTACCTTCCCTTTGTTCCTTCATGATAATGACGAAACATTTCTTGCAGCGTATTTAATTTGGTTCAACATTTGTGCTCTTGCTCTGATTTTCCAGGGGAGTCTTCATTCCTCTCTCTCTCTGTCTCTCTCTCTCTCCATCTCTTTCAACATGGCAAGTCAAATTGCAATCACATCCGAGCATAACATAACAAAGGAGTAGTATATGTATGTAATGTATACATAGGAATGACTTGAGCACGACTCTCCTAAAACTAAAACTAAAAACTCGCAAGTCTCGTCGATTTAATAGCAAAGCAAATGGTCTGAAATGTTTATAATTTCTACATGGCTTTAATCCTAAGCACTGGTTGGTTTCACATTTCACAATTCCACATTTCTGTTCTGTTCTTATTTTCTGTTGTGTTGTGTTCTGTTGTGTGTGTGTGTGTGTGTGTGTGTTCCTCATAATTTGCCATGGAACACAAAATCCTCGCTCCTTTTTTCTCTCCATCGAATTTCCCTTCTTTTTTCTCGTCCCTACATTACATAGATATATAAGTACAAGTACCTATACAACACAAAGAACAAGAGCGAGAGATCGTCTCCATTATCTTCTTCCCAACTTGTTATTATCTTCCCTCATTTGGACTTTACAGAATTTTTACACACACACACAAAGAAAGGAAACAAGGCTCGCTGTATGTTGTGTCGTAATGCCCAAACCCAAACTGTTATATGTATACTGTTTCTCTATCTGTATCTAATCCCTCTGTGCACAGATTTCTTTTCCTCCTCCTCCAGCAGCAGCAGCATTGTTTACTAAACAAGATCGTTAAAACTCATTTTCTGTTTACTATTTTGCGCAAATCTACGCTTCTTCCTTAAGTATCTGGCCAATGTGTGGAGTGGAATGAATGGCGTAGAGTACAGATAGAGTGAAGTGGGTGGGGAGTGAGTGATCAGAGGGGCATTCCCCCAACATCATCATCATATTCGCTCCCACCTTCCCCATTACACATTATTTTTCCCTCCAGACTCCATCTGCCTCAAACACGATGAGCCAAGACAACAAAAAAACCGTAATCACTGGCAATGGAAAGTCGGACAGACGACGGGCAATAAAATTGCACACAATGTTTTTATTCAACTACTCATATTCGCGAGGAAAGGACGGAATTTCTGCATTTCAGCATTTCGGGGTGCCCCATTAAACCATTTCAATTAGACTAATTGTAGAATGCGTCTTTTGAATGACTCATTTACACAGTTCCCTCGGATATTTAATCGAATGTTCACACGAAATGAAGTATCGTAATTCGTAAGAAAATTTTTATTTTGTTTTTTGAGTGGGGAAATGAAATAATGGGGGGATTGGAATGAAATGAAACGAAACAGAACAGAAGACGGTAGACAGAAGCTATATCTTATAGTGGGAAGTGATACTGATAAGGTGCATCATTTGCATGATTTGGTCGTCCCTTTCTGCCACTCGCTCCAGCCCATCCCGTCATTTGAGACATGAGCCATTTTTTGAGTAGAACACGAAGAGAGCAAGTAAAGAGAATAAGGAAGAAAGAAAGAAAGAGGGGAGAGAGGAGAGAGAGAACGTCACTCCATAAAAAAATGTTGGATTTGCAAGGCAGATCAGTGCCATGACAACGCAGGTGTTGCTCTGCATAAATTGTCATCCTCATCCTTGACTTTACATTTACATTGGAACCAGCCAGCCAACATGTTTCTCCATCCACTCGCTCGCACATATCATCCACACGCACATTTCCCCATTGCCTTTCCTATTCCTCTTCCCATCCCATTCCATTCCACCGTTTGTATTCAGGTGTAGCGACTAGAAATTCATATCATTAAAAAAACAGGACGAGGATCCAATTCCAACTTCAACTTGTAACCAATGACTTTTGACACTTTCAATTTGGGATCCCCATGTTTGCAGTTGGAGGAAGAATTGGAGTTGGAATTTGATACAGAAAAATATGGCATAATAATTGGTGTGCTCATTAAAAAATGTTCAAATTCGATGGATGGATGGATCGATCCTTTTATCTGGCACATACACACACACAATCACACAATCACACAATCACACAATCACACAACCACACAACCACACCAAGAACAAACAAAACTAATCGTAAGAAAATAAGAAATGAGAATAATGTGGAGACGGAGAGAGTTAGTTGACAGTTGTTGTTATTTTTCCTGTTGTACATCTGTAGTTTATGCGTGTAGTCAGGAGATCCTTATTCCCTTCATCCCCACAATAACTCCACAGTCCACAGTCCACATATGATACAGTCACAACCACAACATGTATTACACTTTCTTTATTTGTGCCTTATTATTTCCCATTCTTGGTTTTGTTGGTCTGGAAGGTGTGAAATTGACCGAACTATTTTTTTATCAAGGAATTCGTTCTCGTTATATACCGGCAGTTTATTTCCTCTGTACAACCATACCGAGTTTTTTAGTCAAGTCAAAAGTCAAGGAAATATGCATGGAAATAGAAATGAAATGAAATGTCCAGGATACACGAGAAACGTGTGCATGCTTTTGTTCTTATTCGAACCCACGATCCACCATCAGACTCAATGAGAAAGGAGAATGTGAAAAAAATAAACTAGAGAGAGAGAGCAAGAGAGCGATGGGCTGGGAAAAGGTGCGGTCCACACTCTACGGCAAGTCAAAACTCAAAACCCAGTACAACAAGTACAGCAAAAAGAAGACTCGAGTTGAGAAAGAGTTTGTGAGTTTGTGAGTTGGATGGAGAATTGGAGAAGAGAAGAGGAGTAGTATGAACAATATGTACATGGTAGAAGAGAGAGAGAGAGAGATGGCTGGAGGGTGAGAGTGTCTCCACGACATGTTGTGTTTGCGTGATGATTACTCTAATGGAACTTGTTCCTCATTCTCTCTCTCTCTCTCTTATTCCACTTCTTATGGCAGAGTTACATTTTATGATGGCATGAGGAGTTGAGGAGGAACAAATATAGAGAAAGGATACAGAGAGCAAAGGAAAGAAGCCTTGGAGCGATGCCACGCTGCTGCATGGCTGACTCCAAGTCTCACAACCCATATAGCCAAAGCCAGAGCTGCCACAGCCACAGTCACTGCCACCAACGAAGGAAGGCAAACAGGCATGGAATTACCGTGTACTCGTACTCACTCACCAGCAATAGCAATATGTAGTAAGAGCAAGAGCAGGAGTAAGAATAAGAATAAGAGCTTGCGGACCCTCCACCAAATCCCAATCCAAACAACAAGTTGAATCCCGCTTGCTTCTGCTACTTCTTCTTCTTCTTCAAAATGAAATGAAATTGGAAGACGACGGTAGAAAACGCAACTCTTTTCCTTCACAACTCTCCAACTCTCCAACTCCAACCGCCATCACAATCCAACACAATACCTTTTATATTCCTTGTGCTATTGCTTCAATACTTCAATCCCATTCCATTCCCACATGTAGTTCACTATATAACTACAAACATATAGATAATGTATAATATATCCTCCATCCAGTGGACGACTTTTATTCTTCCTTGAGCAACTCGTGTCTTATTCTCACAGTATGTTCACAATCCTCAATTCACAATCCACAATCCACATCCACATCCAATGGAGGCCAACAAGGCAGCCAGGAGCAGGAATCGAAAAATCAAACAGTTCCATTTGTGTCCCGACCTTTCAAAAAAAACCCCTCCAATCCCCCCTCCGGAAGCAGCAACTTGTGCACATATTTACCAATACAAAATGTATGTATTGGTACTACATACACCACGTTGCTTTTCCGACTCTTATCGACCGACATCTTTTTCCCCATCCCCCCCCCCGAAAAACAACGAACCAATCTGCACATCTGCAGATATATCTTATCTTCTCCCCACACAACAAAACTATTCCACTGAAATCCCTGTCAATTTTTCACGTTCTCTCGTCTACTTATTTCACGTTTTCAAATTCCCTTCGTTCTGCCTCATTGAAACTGGAAATGATTCCCAAAATGGGAATCTGGGATTCCACTGATAACAGAACACGTTTCAACTTGGCACGTACAACAACCAACCAACCAACCAACCAACCAACCAACAAATCCACCGACCAACCAGCCGACATTTCACAAGAAGAACTTAGAAGAATTGAAATGAAAAAAAAGGGGGATGACACATCTGTGGCTGGTTTTTGCATTGAATTCCTCTGGCCACAAAACGCCACCATAAACGCTGCTTAATTGTCGGTTGTGGAGGACAAACGACAAACGATTGAACGGAGACAGACCAACAGCATTGAAGTTGCCTTTCAAAGCAAAAAAAAACTACATGCGAGTCTCTGCCAAGCTGATGCTTCTGTTTATGTTGTTGTCACGATTTCCTCATTGAGATTGGATCGAGTCCTCGCGAATAGCTAGAAGAGGTGCGTAAAAGTGTAGAATTGTGTAGAATAGTGTAGATAATGGATATTCAGGACGGAGTTGAGTAGCCATGGAATGAACGAGAGGGTTTTTTGATATTATATGTTCGAAGGTTGCCACCATTAGAGCCAGGAGTGAAATGGATGTCGTCGCGTCCAGGAGACAATCACACTGGAGAGGATTGCGATGAGGATATGAGAAGAAGAGGATGTGATTGTCTTTTGAAAACGAGATACTTGAATACTCCACTCACACAATAATGTGCAGTCTCACTTGAGAGCAAACACTTGGTTGGCTTCCATCCTTTTCATTCCTTTTCCCGTATGTACTTGAGCCAGTGAACGAGAGAGACAGAGAGAGAGAGAGAGAGAAATATCTCCCGAAAATCTGCTCATCTGAAACTGAATCGAGGACGGACGGATGGACGGATGAAAAAGAGCCCTAGAACGATGACAATAGAAGAAATATCATATAATATAGTGAACGGAGAGTCCTCAAGATAATGCGAGAAACAACCTTTTAAAAAAGGTTTCTTTTTCGTACGCATCAACTCACATCTCACATCCACAATGAATGAGTGAATGAGTGAGTGAGAGAGAGAAAAAAAGAGAGTGTGTTTGTGTTTTTCCATGAATAGAATTCACGTTACTCCTCCTTATCAACGATTAGGATTAGTATCAAGTTTTAGCCCCCTCTCTCCCCCCTCCTCAAAGAAAGTGAATATTTAAAGCGGGAGATGGGGAAGAAGAGTAGACGAAGAAGATGCGATGGGACATGAGTGATGAATCTGGGAGATAAAACCCTCATTTTACATTGTCGCAACCCACTCCAAGGGATTTTAGACACAGAGAGACAGGCACTCGGTCTGCATAATTCTTCTTCCTGTGGATGATGATGATGATGAGGATGAGGAGCTAGGAACAGCTGAATGGTACTCGAGCTTTTACGGGATCAAGTGCAAGCGACAAGACAAGACGAGGATCCTCAAGGAAACAATAACAATAACAAAACAGAAATATGATGATGATGATGAGGAGGAGGAGGAGGAGCGTTAATGAGGAATCTCTTCGTTTCATTTCCATGAGACAGGCCGATGAATAGGGAAATCATATCAAAAACTATGCAGACAGACAGACAGACTAGTTGATTGGTTGTCGTTGTCACCTTTAAATTTATACGGCCATCGCCATCGTCGTCTGCCGTTTTGTTTCCTCTGCATTTCCATTTCCCATGACAGAAAAGAAAGCAAGTCCTCCTTTGTCCTTTGGATTTCCTTTCCGTGTTCCTTGCCGACTATTTGCATGAATATTTGAATGTAATTCAGTGTTATGGCCTCTCGCACCGTTCTTTATTACACCAAACGCCTTGTCAGTCCCAAATGCTTTTGTCCCTCCACACACAGACACAGAAAACACAGAAAACACAGAAAACACAGAACACAGCCCACTGACACACACGTTGACTTTAACTGCAATGACGCGAGTGTAAGAAACAGAGAACTCGTTTCACGTCCACATTCATTCAAACTCACATGGACACTTTACACTTTGAAACTCCAACTCACGATCAGCCACACCAATTCACACATTATTCCCCCACAAACGAACTCACTTGCCCCAAATTCCAAGGCTATTTCCACTCTTTTCTAAAGTATCCGAGCACTTTATTGCGGCGTATCGATTCAAATCACCTTGAAATTTTATGCGTAATCGGGTACACGTTCTAATTGGGAAACCCCCATTCAATTTACCTCATCGCACATCGGACGCGAGGGGGATTTGAATTTATATTTTGTTAAATGAGGAATGGACATTTCAATCATTTCAATGGACACAAGAGAGAGAGAGAGAGAGAGAGAGAGAGAGCGTGTGAAAGTGGAAGAGTGAAATCCAATCACCATTTCAATCCCAGTTGAAATTGAGCGCTCGTTAGTTTCCACAATGCAAAATGCAATGGAATGACGGTGGAAAAGGATTAAAGTTGGTTGCGACGGAGACATTGAACATTTAGGAAGGCCGTTTGGATTGTTATTGTTGGCCATAACGAAGGAGGTGAAATCGTCTTGAGCTGTGAGTAAACAAAAGACCACGAATAAGAAGAAGAAGAAGAAAAAGAAAAGAATGGGGAGACAAAAGTAATGGGGGGAGGGGGGAATGTAAATGTAAATGGAGGGACACGTGTAGACGATAATCTGGTTGCCTGCAAGCGTGGAATAATAAAAGTCGCCATAAATTCCATTCGCGTATATCTTCCATAGTTCGTATTAATTAAAGGTGGGCAGCCTCCGGTCCCCGAACTAATTCCTGTCAATGCCAACACTCCACTCTCCACAATACAACACGACACAACACAACGACCGCTCGTTCCTCGTTCCCTATCGTTACAAATTGCAAATATCCAAATGTGCTCATTCTGTTTGTGTTTGTAGGTATTTGTGGTCGTGTTGCAAAGGAGGAGGGGGGAGGAGGAGGAGGATGGTGGGGGGAAGGAGGGAAAATGTCCATAATCAATGAGACAGGGAATTAAGATGAGTGGCCATTTATAAATTATGCACGAGCCATCGCATCGTTCGTCCATCGTCTATCGGCCATCGTCCATGTGTATGTGTATGTGCCACCGAGTCCCAATTACTTTTACTTTTCGACCAGGCAGAGAGAGGAAGAGAAAGAGGAAGAGAGAGGGAGAGAGATTCTACTTCACAGTTTACTCGCACTCTCACCATTTGACCAGGAGAGTGTGTGTAATTGTGTTGGTGGTTGGTAATGCAGTATTTGCCTGGGAGCGCACCATGAGTTTCCTCATGCCGTCCATCAATTCCCCAATCCCGAATTATTCGTAGTCAAAATGTGCACACGAAAAGAAATACTTGGATCAAATTGCAACTGTAGAATTGTAGACTGTATCATCGGTGATGAGTGTCTGTATTCTGTATTGACATGCCATGATCCTCCATCAACAACCAACCAACCAACAAACCAACCAACCAACGCAACACTCCACACGCATATTCATCGGGATCGGGATCACTTTAAACTCGCACACACGTTGGACATCATCATGATTGCCGTCGTCGTCGTGTGGAAGCAGATGAAAAAAATGACACGTATCTGAACATTTCTAAAATCCTGCATTATATGAAAATATGGAAAACGAAGGATTGGATTTCAGTGCAATATGGCAATCTATATAGACTCGGAACCATTTCATATACCATTTCATGGTCACCATCCTCCGTTTTCCCGTATCGGACGGAGAGAGAGAGAAAGAGAAAGAGAGAGAAGGTGTAGGAACATGGATAGAGCAACATTTCATTGTTATTAATATGGAACTCATCATGCCATCATCATTATTCTCTCCGGTTCGTTGGTGGCATGCGATGGAACCGTAAGCGCAAGCTGGGAGGAACTCCCATTCCCTTAAATATCTAATGATTTAATTAAAAATGCATGTGGCGAGTTGAGAGACTTTGGATGGGCAGACAGACAAACAGACAAACAGACGGACGGACGGAGGGACTCCTCTTCCTCCGGTTCTCTTGTCTCATTCCCCCATTCATTATTCCCTTACTCTCTTTCCCTTTTGCTTTCTCTCTTGATGAAGTCTTCATTTGAGTGAGGGACACGGAAATTTGTCGAGCTGGATGGAGCGAGATAAGGGAGGAACTGGAACTCTGTAGCTGTGAAGTGAATGGACTCTCTCTCTCTATGTAGGTACACGTCATTTACATGCAACCATCACTTCACATCAGAGGAAAAAACGAACGAGTGATAAAACGAAGCGATTAATGAATTATTGTCATGCCTAATTTATGCAATTCGGGTCGGTTCGTCGTCGTCGTGCTTTGTCCTGAGCTTTACATGCAAAAATCAGGAACAGAATGGAGAGAAAAAGCGGTACAAACGCCAATTACCTACATTTTTCACTCCATCTTTATACGTCACATGAAACATCACGCCGACGACAACGACGACGATGGATTTTACGTGTAATTTCTGCAATTACTCGGCCTCTCCATCATCCGCTTTATCGCTGACGGTGGCCCAGGAAAACTCTTGGACCAGCGAGCTGGATTTATTACAGGAGAATATGAATCCAAATGAATGTCCGTGTCAGAACGAGGAGAATGGGGACAGAATAGGGAATGAAACGAAAGAGAGAGAGAGAGATACGAAGAGAGAGAGTTGATGGAGTGTGCTTGGCATAACGTAGGAAATAAATAAATAGCCGAGACAAATCTCCTCCGAGTGGAGGAGAAGGGAAAGCCTCCAAACTTAAGACTCGGGTCAACATGCGGAGGAACAAGAAGAGGAAGAATAAGAAAACCGAGACGGGATTATTTCCAACACCACCAGAAATTTTAGTTGCCAGCAGGAACAGGAGGAGAAATGCAAAGCTTTGGGATTTTACACCAACTTTTGTTGCTTTGTACACAAACAGAGAGAGAGAAATGGAGAGACGGGGGAGACTCTTCATTGTCAGTTTAGTTTTTGGGAGATTCCCTCGACTGGTTCTGTACACACGGCACACTATTCTCTTCTCCTTTCCGTGACTCCACTTGCTATCTCTCTCTCTCTCTCTCGCTCTCTCTCTCTGTTTCTGGGGACTGGAATGGAATAGAGGAGAAGAGGGAAACAATCGTGAAATTAATCTTGTTGATAATGCAAGCAATTCATTCAGTTGTCTACTCGGGGAGATGGCTAATGGAAATTCCCGTATATCCCACAGACAGACGGGCAGGCAGAGAGAAAGAGAAAGAGAGATAGAGATAGAGAAAGAAAGAGAGGGAGAGACAGTCTCTTCTCAGTTCTCGCTCCGTTCTCTCGTGTGCTCCCTCCCTTTGGAGAAACCATGTGGTTTCCTCGTCTTCTTTTGATTCCCCAGTCACTTCATCTACTTTCTCACATGGCGTCGGGATGACATGGAGCCACGAAAACCGTCCAACCTCCTTAGCTGGACATTTTATCCATCACGCAAAACCATCCTATACACAAAACTTTTGCTAAAATCCACACAGTGCGAGTCTGCGACCTCGGAATATTAGGCAGCAACACACCATAATAACCATATGCATCAGCCAGCATCTCTCCCCCTTTCCCTTCTTCCCTTCTCCCGGACGGACGACATTCAACATTCAACATTCAACCACACAAATTTTGACCACCCCAGCACAAAATTTCCATTTATATGGACTCGGGGCAATGGCGAGGGAGAGGGAGAAACAACTTTCTCTCCGGGAATAGCCAAAATAACACATGAGAATCCCTCCTTACATTTCCAGTCAAACCGAATTATAAAAAATTCCGGGAGAACACCATGAAATCTCAGAATACTTCACATGATGATGATGATGTCTGTCTCCCTTGACAGTTGACACCAAATGCCTTCTCATTTACTCCCTCAATAATTTACATTCCCAATTTGCAGGCTCTTTGCAATTCTTGATGAAAGGAGAACAAGATGAGGAAATTGGGAGAAATCGCAAAGAATGGAATTTTCTGGGTAAAGAGTCTGAAAGTCCATTTTTGGAGAGAGAGAGAGAGAGAGAGAGAGAGAGAGAGAGAGAGAGAAAGCAACAAGAGAGAATTTGTTTGTGAACGTGAAAGTGGGACTTCCGGCCCACTTGATGTCCCTCTCTCTGCTTGGGCATATATACGATAGTTAGAGTTACATCCAGGTTACTTGGCAACGGAGTGAGCGAGTGAGTGAGAGAGTGAGTGAGCGGAAGGGGAAGAGAAGGATGGAGACATTTACATTTATACGCTCACGGACATTTTAGTTGTGTACTCTGTGGCAGTATGCTCTGCCTGCCTGGATGGATGGATACGATGGAGATGACGGCGGAACCGGAGGTGGATGGATGCACATCCACATGACAAAAGCTGCTCCTTCGCCTCCTGTCACGTCTGGAACTTGCCGGGAGGGTCCAATAAGTCCATTCCATATCTGGATCCCCGTGCACACACACACACAAGTATAGCAATGGCAATAGCAATTGCAATAACTGTAAGTAGTCGGAGAAGGAAAAAGAGGGGCAACAACAATTGGCAGGCTCGCAACACTCTCCATTCGCTTCTGTGGAAATACGGTACTGGGAATAAGTGATGAGATAAATGTAGTCCTTGAGACGAAGTTGAGAAGCACAGGAGAAGAGAAGAGAGACGGACGGACAGAAATGGACTTATTGATCCATCACATCACACATTTACTTTGTATTCTCTCTCCAATTCGGGATGGCATTGGCAAGGATGACGAGAGAGAGAGAGAGAGAGGGAGAGAGAGACTTGCTGTGCTGTGCTGCATCGCTCTATATATCAGTATATGTCAAACACATCGATCCCTATTCTCTACAATAACTAGCAGTGGCACACACTCCATTGTGTGTGCTCCTTCGCATTTTCACACACTCATTCTAGTCATTCTCACCCATTTCCCATTCCCATTTTTTGTACACGTGGATGATTCTGGATATCGCAACGCAACAACCCAGCAGCAGCAACAGCAACAGAAACCCACCCAGTCACATCCGAACCAACCAGAGTAGTTTGATAGATGGGCCAACGGGCTCTTCCACTCTCCACTCTCTTCCCAACTCGGATAAGTTCCACAACTTGCATCGCTTTCTCTCTCTCTCTCTCTCTGTCTCTCTCTCTCTCGATAAATAAATATAAAGTAATAAATATTTGTCAGAATATTTCACTTTGAAGAATGTGCTCTCTTTATCCGCCTCCCATTTTCATGGTGAGCATGGAAATTCCGAGGATTTTCCCATAAGTCATGGCCTCCTTTCCCACTCACCATCCTTCCTTCCTTTCTTACTTCGTTTCATATCACACAATAAAGACAATACACTTTGTCTCTCTCTCTCTCCACCTCTCTCTCTCTCTCTCTTTGTATACTTTAATAAGAAATTTATCATAAATGGAGGGCGAGGAGGCTATTAAAAGGTTCTTTTCTCACCTTGTTCCCCCTCCCCCCAAATCCCTCCACATCTTTTTACCTCAACTCAACAAGAAAAAGCCAAAGACCGTAGAGAGAGAGAGACGAAGAGAGAGAGAGGAAGAGTGGGGTTAATGGAGCAGAAGAAACCTTTTAAAAAATTAAAAGCTAGAGGAAAAGATGCAAGATCCAGGATGCTCCAGATTTTCCATTACCTACAGTACAAAAGGAAAACTTAATAATGTTGAGGATAGGGATCGGGATCGGGTAGGCGAATAATAATGGAGGAAAGGAGACTGAAAAGTAGTGGAAAGTGGAAACGTATCCAGCCCAAGATTTTAAAAAATCTTCCCACTTTCATATCCTTCGCCAGTCAGAATCAGAATCAGAATCAGGATCAGGATCAGTTCGGATCGGATCGGAGTTCTTCAAGAGTTTCATTTTAATGTGGAAAGTAGCGGAATTTCCTGCTGACACGTCACAAAATATGGACTGTGACTGTGTGAGCTGTGAAATGGGTCAACGGGAAGGATGATCAGGATGATCCCCATAAATTTTCTCACAGTGTATAGATAGATAGTTGGAGAAGGAGAAAAGGAGCTCCACATCCACACCATGCCTTAAGATAGCAACAGTAGCACTTTGAGCACACGACGACATCCATAGTCCATATAAATATGTAGTGATCCAACTGATCCATAATGATGATGAAAGAGTTGCAACTGGAATCCGCAAAAATTGAAAATCCCTCAAAGCAGATACTCTGTACTCTGTACGTAGGTACGTGGGAGAAATATGCTCAATCCTCAACGGCCGACGGCCAACACACATTTGAAAGGTTCAATTTAATAATTCAAAATATTTTATTAGAAATCCGAAATCCGAATGCTCCACATTGTACAGATACGTAAACGTTAGATATTGGGAGGAAGATGCTGAACGAACGAACACTCTGGATTGTGGACGATGGTGGAAGAAGTGGAAATGGAAATGGAAAAGGAAAGGAAAGCATTTGGAGTTTATGGGTCGCATTCACATTCTCATCTCATCTCATCTCCTTCAATGGCACACCACCACCACACAAGGAAACCAAGGCAAGCTGACAGTATTGAGATTAAATTCTGAGCGCACTAGAGGAAATGGGAAATACATTGAAGATTGTTTTATGTATTCGTGTTCGTATTCGTATTCGTAATTCGTATGGGGAAGTTGGTTGGCGAGTAGAGGAAATCGTTCGTTGCTGGCTGGATCCCATCTGGAGCAGCCGCCCTCAATATCTCAACCTCAACGAGGAATAACCAAGGAATCTCTATAGTCTATCTATATTCTATATCTCTCTCTCTCTCGTCCCTTCACCTTCACTTTCCCCCCATCTTATATAATATATAATATTATATTATGCTGGACGAACGGTGTTGCCGGGCATATAAACTCTGACTCTGACTCTGACACAACATATTTACAACACATTCAGGCTATTTGCTCGCCTTTTCCTTGGAAACTTCTCCAACACCACACAACTCACAACGCATTTTTTTTCTCCTGTTGTCTTCTTTACGTTTCGACTCAATAACTGAGCATTTGCTCTGGTCGAATGGATAAACAATCGTCCATGCATTTCTATGCTCTGCAGTATCTACTCTGGCACACTGCACGGTGAATGTTATTCAAGGGACGAGAGAGAGAGAGAGAGAGAGCACTTAGAATAAGAATAAGAGCCGACGAAAACAGAGTAAAGTACCGACGATGGATGGAATGGATGGAAACTCTCTTGTTCTGGGTTGTTGGGGGGAGTGAAGAGTGAAGGTAGTGCAGACGCAGAGTGCATATTTGGATATTGTCCATAGACAGGCAGAGAGCAAGAGCGAGAGAGAGAGAGAGAGGCAGAGAATGCAGCTGAGCTGAGTCATCCATTTTATTTTATGCCTTTTTATTATGATGGGCCGAGAGGTAGAAGTAGAAGTAGAGAGAGAGAGACTGGCTCTCACTAGAGAAAACAACTCACGTCTAATCCATATACAGATATTAGGATTTCCATGTCGCAATAATACAAAGTCCATTTGCACAAGAAGAATATCTTTGTAAGAGAAACGAAAGGAGATAAGATAACCAGCCTATCTTACATGTACCTCACATAGAGCGAGAGAGAGAGAGTGAACGAGTGAGTGAGTGAAGGCAACCCGACAAATTACAGGAAAAAATATAGTAAATGAATAAAAAAAGGAGTGAGTGGCTGACTGTGGCTGGATTGGATGTGTAATGGTTAGTAATGTAAATGTAGACTATTGTAGAATGTGGACGAGAAAGAACTCGTTTGGGAAAATCCATTGCATCCATGGCAATGGCAATGGATAAATGCGGGCCTGCTAATGTTCCTCCATAGGATTTCAATTTAAAAAGCATAGATCTTGGATTCAAAGTCCTCAACTATCTGTAGCCGGATTCAACTGTGTGTGTTTTTTCAACCTTTGAGCACACAGTATACAAAAACAAACAAAGTGCACCTCCCTCCGCCTTCCATTCCCTTTACATTACCACATTACATTACATATATAACGTTACTTTACACTTTACTGTACTGTACTTTTGGTCCTTTCCCATTTCAATCCTTTGTTGATGATTCTCGCCCAAACAAATGATGGTGAATTCCCTTCCAGTTTTTCACGTTGACGGAGGAAAAGTAGTGTTGGAGTAAACTCATCATCATGATCATGAGTTATGTTTACTGAACTGAAGGTAGTGCATATGCACGATGTATAATATCATAAGATATTATTAATACGTATGCATATCATATGCACGTGACTCCCTTCATTTGAACGTCCGCAGATTCAGATTTGCCTTCGCCGTGTGATGATTGCGAGAAGGAGAAAGAGCCAGACAGACTGACAATGAGAGAAACAGAGACAAAAGACAAAAGACTCTCCGGCTGAAAAGTACCGTGGAAATGAATGGAAAATTTTATCTGTCTGTCCCACACCATTACCATTGCTTATTCTTCTCCTCGTTGTTTGGTTGTTGTTGTTGTTTTTGTCGTTGTGCTTTTCTTGTTATATTATGACTCGTGGGGTGGGGCCGCCCTTCATTTTCCACTTCAAATTACAAACAAAAATCTTTTAACATACCGTAACGTTCAAACTTCAAGCCCGGTCGGTCGGTCGGTCGGCCAGCCGATGGATATGAGAAAGAGAAATTCCGATAGTCGTTGGCTCTCTCTGTGTGTCTGCCTGCACTCTGCATCTGCAGTCTGTACCAGCCAACGAGCCAACCAACAACAAAGCAGCGAAACACTCCAAAACTTGCCCAAAACTTCCCCAGGCACAATAAACAAGAAACAAGAAACGAGGAGAATCCAACAAAGTAACGTAACAACAAACGAAACGAAGGAAAAGGAACCACCAGAAGGATTTAATAATTTTCTTGTTTATGAAAGGAGACTGAAGGAAGGAATAAGGAAAGAAGGAAGGGGGAAAAGGGGGATGGATGCGGCTGGTTCTGGATGGTTCTTGGTGTGTCTACAATACAACTCACGATCAGACTCATTGGCCACCTAAAATTAAAATCATTCTCCTCATCATTCACTCGCCGCCGCCACTTGAGCAAAGCAAAGCAAAGCCAGCGAGGCTAAACACACAACTTTATTGTTTTCCACCTCGGTTGGCTCCACAAACTTTTATCAAGTTACGCAAACATGACAATCCTCTATCACAAATCAAATGAACTGGAGCAAATACAGGTATGTTCCTGTATACATATCAACATATCATGGGAATGGATCCTGCCTCCAACAGAATAGACCCAGACCCACACGGGTCGGTCTGTCCATAGTCCATATCCTCTACAAAAGCTAGAAACTCCTCATAAAGGAAACGTATCGTATCGTATGTACATACAATACATAGTAAAATACCACCCATACTTAAATTCGTACACAAATTACGACACACACAGTCCACAGATATACTCCGTAACTATTTGTATTTACAATTAAAGTTACGTGATGGAATGACTCAGTCAATCAGTCACACGAATTCATGTAAGATACAATTGACAATTCACTCCCACCTTGAGCACACAATTCCAATTTTTATGTAAAATCCCTCTTTGAACGACCGACTCACTCTCTCTATATCTCAATTCGATACACGAGAAATCTCTGTGGAAAAATGAGTGTACAAAAGTCAACTTTAATTTGAATACAGGGAAGAGCCCAACATGGAACTATCATTTTGATTTTGAACTCTCTCTCTCTCTCTCTATCTCTCTCTCTGTTGGTATACAGACAGAGTGTGCAGATAAAATGCATGGAATATCTCCCTGGATTTGGAGTTGGGAATGAAATGAGTTGGCAAATCCGGGAATCCGCGATGAGATTTGCACTCGAATCTCTCAAATCTGTGGAATCTGGTGAGTGCCAAATCTGAAATGGGGCACAATTTCGAGAAGAGAATGTTTTGTGCCTAGAGGAGGTTGGTGATTGTAATGGAGAATGATGACACACGGTAGAAAAAGACGACGGCGACGACGACGATGAGGACGAAGAAGAAGAAGAAGACGAAGAAGACGAAGAAGAGGAAGGCAAACGAGAAGAAAGGAATTCATTTTTCAATTAGAAAACAGCACGGGCTTCCATAAGCCCATGGCTTTCAAATCCTTTCAACGAGTCACCCTTTACCGTACCACTACAAACTACAACTTTCTACTACTAATATACTTCTACATCTACATACTACTTCTATACACATATAAAAAGCCGATACAAAAAGTACAAACTGCAGACAGTGCAGACCATTACCAAATTACACCCCATACGATACTTTCAGTCAATGTTGACTTTTATAGGAAATTTGAAATGGCAGCATAGAAATTCATGTTAAAATGGCACAAGAATCCACAGAGGGTTTTTTTCCGCATAGAATATGGCTGTAGGAATGGCTTTAATTTTAATTAAATGCTTATTCCACTCCTCATTGAATTGAAATTGAGATGGAATGTGCCGAATGCGCTCGTCCTCCAGCTACACTGTCTGTAATTTAAAGAGAGTTTTCTACACTCTGATCATCAAAGTTTACACTGTCCCCATTTTCTCTCTCGCTCTCGTTCTCTCTCGCTCTCTCTCTCTCTCTATAAAATGTAAAGTCAACTAGGAATATCGTATACTTAAATGACGGACATGCAAGGCATGGAAATCCATCACCATTTCCAATGTTTTACATGACGATCAATAATTAAAATTATCGGGTCAAAAAACAAAAGGAGTCATCCATGGCCGAGTCATCGAGCGTCCATAAATAGACGATGGATGATCCTGGAATCCAGCAGACGCGGAGATGATGAATATTTTACATTTCGATCGCTATCTCCGCGGCCGCCTTTCACAAACATATCAGATCGATCGATCCAACAGTGAAATGGATTTACAATCCAGCAATAATAATTTACAGAGAGAATTCCTAATTGTTCTCCTCTTTTGATCTCCCTTTCTCTCTCTCTCTCTCTCTGTGTCTGTTCGTCTCTCTGCTGCCGGCCGAGAATGAAATTCGTGCAGTGGGAATTGGAATTGGAATTGGACGGACCAATCAACGTCAACGAAAGAATCCCTCATAAAAAATCAACATCATTTTGTGTGCATTTTGCATATTTGACGTACTATACATTGGAGAGCGTGAACGAGATTTGAAATAATCCGTCATTCGCTTGCTCGTTTGTCGGTCATGTAGCTGTAATTTAAAATGCGAATAATGGTATTGAGTTGAATAATGGAGGTGAGTGGCAGAAATGGATTGTCACTGTATATATACAAATATTGTACATACAGGAATACACACACGCGCATTAATTAGCGCTACATGTTCTCACCAATTCACAAAAGAATAGAGTAAAACAATGGATTTTGTCGGACGAGGAAGGAAAATACAAAATACATAGTCGTCGAATGCAGTGAATGACTTGACTCAAATCCATTCTGTACGATATCAAGTTGCACCATATTGAAATGCCTCGAGATTCTGAGGAATCCGTCCACGATTCGGATTATTTTCTATTCAAAGAAGAACGAAATGAGGAGAATCCTGAGGAATACGGAAAATTCAAGGGGGAAACGATAAAGACTGACGATGACGCGATGAGGATGAGAAAAGTGGTAGGACTGAATATTGCAATCTCAACTAATCCAAATGGTAAATCGCTATTGCTATTGCCATTACCATTGCGATTCCGTATGTTTACAATACAATTCCACACGTTTCCAGGCGTCCAAATAATCCACAATTCAATTGAAATTCACGCATCTCTCTCTCTCTCTCTCTCTCTCTCTCTCTGTTTGTGAATGAAAATGAAGCGGAGAGAGATGGTGAAGCAAGTCAGTCGGTGAGCTTACTCTGCGATATTTGGGCTCAGCAAGAGTCGTCGTGTGGAAAGCAATATACGATATATATTCTGTGTGCTCACCGAAAATCCTGTCTGTCTGTCTGCCTGTCTCGTCGTCTTCTATTGGTTTTTGCTCAAATCCTCCTTGACTTTGTGTGTACTCTGCACGATACAGAGGCAGATGATGTGGAGATTGGAGATGCAGAATTTTGGGGGGGATATGAACATTTATAATATCGACTCTTGACTGTGTTGGGTTGGGCTCTCTTTTCTCTCCTGTCTTGTGTTTTGTGTTTTGTGTTTTGTGTTGTGTGTGTGCCAGCAGTGAAAAAGGCAAAGTGGGGAATCTCAGTTGCTCCCTGTCAAAATCTAAGCAAGTCACATCAGCAGGGGTAAAGTCAGAGTCACTCTCTCACTCCATGCACAAATGGCAGAGAGAGAACACGGAATGAAATGTAATACCAAAGAGAAGGATGGGGAGGGGGGAGCTTTCCCTCCATTTCCCCATTTCCCCATTCCTACACACCAAAAGCCACGCCACACGACACAACACGACTCAGAAACCAAGAAAATTCCTCAAATCGACAGGAGCAAAAAGGTTCATTTCCCGTCTTCTCCTGGATCCATACTATTACATGTACTTTACTATTACTATTACTTTACTCGAATTGCACATGAATCCACCTTTCCTTTAGTTTACACTTTACTTTACTTTACACACACAGATTCCCCCTCCCCTTCCCCTCTCACCCCCCGTCCATTTGCCATTTGGACATAAATAAACGAGCTTTTCTTCCAGTTTCGAGTATGAATGGCCCACGGAATAACGTAGAGTATAAAGTAAAAGAGCTGCTTGCTACTCCTGGATGAACGAACGAGAAGTATGCCCGGAATTATTATTATCCTCGTTCGTTTGTGTGTGTAGAAGATGTAGACAGACAAACACTTTGACGACTGGAACTGTTCCAGTCGGAGAATGGAGAATGGAGGAAATAATGTGAATGTGTGTGTGTGCATATTCTCATCTCTTGTTTGCATTTTTTCTCTCTGCCTCCACACACAACACTACACGAACGACGAACGACTCATTCTCCTTCGCAGCTCCACGTTGGTTGTTGAAGGAAAATGAAAGAATTCTCTCTTGAATTTGAATGGAATGGAATTTTTGAGATGGAAAATGGAAAATGGGAAATGGAAACGACTCACAGAAGACTCCACTCGACTCAACTCGCTTCTTCAACGAAAGGCGTTTTTTTCCCCTATGCTTTTCCTCTTTTTCTTCTTCCCAAAAAACTTGTGTTAAATAAATTTTGGGGAACCTTTTCTTTTCTTTTCTCTCTCTTCTTTTCTGTTCTCTTCCTTTCTTGCCTGCCTGTCGTCTACCCCCAATGTTTGCATTTCTGGAGAGCCATTGTCGGGAAATGAGCCAGGAGTTTCTCTCTCTCTCTCTCGCTCGTTCTGCCCACCTTAAAAGCACAATCTTGAAAAGACTCATACTCGCTCTGTAATCGGTAATGAAAATGAAATGAAATGAATGGGAGAAGAGAGAGAATATGAGGAGTATGAAAAGGATTTGCTTTATCCTCTCAATAGACATTCTTACGCTTTCCTTCGTCATGTTTAGCCCACAGCAGGTTTGGCCAAATCTTTTCATTTTAAATTTCAATTCTGCAGTTCTGCACCACCACCATCCGCGCCGGCCGCATTGAATTTAAACGGTAATCGAGAACTCTTTCTACATGGAGATAAATGGCGATTTTGCGGTCAGGTACCAAAAAATAAATAGGGACTGAATTCGCGTTGCCAAGAAATTGAATGTAAAATAATAATATTCTCATATACATTGAATAACTAGAAAGGAATTGTTGTTATTTGGACATAAATGAAGTGCATTCTTTTCAAGGGACCTTTTTATTATTCCTCAAAGAAGTTTCACAGCCCAAAATTCCTGTACATACAAAATACAAATGCATATCTGGTTCTAGAAGGATTTCAATGTACAATGTACCTATGTATTTGGAGAGAGTGGGCGGTGATATCGCATTCACTCGTGTTTCATGTTCCTCTTTCTTGCTCTTTACTGTTTGCATTTCCATTTTCCATCCGGCTGATTATGGACGAGAAGTAATGCCATAGTGCAATAATGCGTCCGTCTGTCCGTCTGTCCAACAACAAACGAGTGCGAGTTTTTCCTCGGCCATTCACTCCACGCACTTTGTATACACAAATATACAAATACTCACAGAGAGAAAGAGTCCATAGACAGACGGAGGAGAATAATACACGATAAAAGGTGATGCTAATGCTAATCCTAAGAATAATAATACTAATAATATCTGCCATTTTGGGCAAACAGAGCTGGTGGAGACCACCATCATTATCATTATTATTATTAGTATTTAAAGTTTTAAAGGGATTATTCCAATACTCCATTTGATTCCTTTGTAAATCTTGGCCATATGGAAGAACGAATGCATTTTGAGGACTCGCTCACAATGAGCCAGTGAAGAGTGAAGAGTGAAAAGATGCCAATAATCATCTCGCTTTTGTGTATTTACGGCTATTCAAATAACGAAAGTATATAGGAAATCGTAAATGGAGATTGAGGAATAAAGCACGGCTACTTATACACTTAGGACTTGATATTATTACGATACAAAATTCCCCTCCGTTTGAAACACCTCTGAATCGCCTGGCCCCCATCCTTACATTTCAATCGTCCATGTCATGTCAATGTAGACCCGAATGACTATTAGACTCATGGCAGTGCAGTGTGCACATATATTTATGTACTTATAATGACGGACAAATACGAAAAGGAATAGAAATGTGAAAGTGAATATCTGTGTGTCGTTGACACGTGGTCGGTGGGTAATTACTAGTAAGATACATATGTACATGGACAATGGACATGTAAATAACATGGATGTTTTTTCGGGATGGCAACTTTAGAATACTTTGCCCCTCCGCCCCTCCCATTTTCTCCCACCTCCACAACGACTAATAATAATAAAACACCAGTTCTCCTCCTCATATGTAAAAGGGTTCCTGGTGGGTTCCTCCTCCTCCTCCTGCTCGTTCCCATTCCCACCCCAATTTCAGATTCTGCCATCCCAATTTGAATTTGAATTCAAATTTAAATCCTTTTGTCAACCGTGGAAATTTGGATTGGGAATCCGAGCTGGAGCTCTACCGGAATCAAATTCGAATTACGTTCGTTCATTCATTCTTCGTTGGTTGGTTGTCATGATGAACCCTCAGTTCGACTGTAATTCGAGTTAATAAATGGTGGGAATGATGAACCCAATCAAACTATTTTTTAAACACGAGCACACAATACAAACTATTTTCCCTGGCATTCATATTTGTGAATCTCCGGATTTAAACCCCCCCTCGATTTCCCTCAAGTGCAGGGGCAAAGAGAAAGAGGGGCAGAGATATAGAGCAGGAGAAACCCTTTGGATTATTTGTCTTCATTTGTCGTCGTCTGCTCGTTCATTTCATCCCTTTTTTTGCCAGGTTATTATTTATGTATGGGATTTGACAGAGAGAGAGAGAGAAAGAGAAAGAGAGAGAGAGATGCCTCTCCAATGACAGATGAAACTTTTATGTGGATGCATTAGTGGATTTTTCCCAGCCTGATTACGCGAATCCATTTTGAAAAAGTGTTGCATTTCTATTTCCACTTACATTTGGGCTGACGTTGCCATGGGAGTGAATGAGAACGAGAAAGAGAGAGAGAGATGGACGACGGAGGTTTGGAATTTGAATGGGTACTCGATGCGATTCCATTTTCATTTTCATTTTCAGGATTTCTATTTGTCTTGCTGTCCTCAAGTAAGTCCGTCGTCGTCGTCGTCGTTAGGCCGTCCGTATGCAAACGTACAAAACCAACCTCACGTAAGAGCTCAAAAGGGAATGAATGCAAATGTACACCATAAATGTAAATGTGTACAGTGAAGGCGCTTTTGCTTTTGAAGAGTGGAGTTTCATTCGAGTAATATCCCGATATTCCTATTCCTGTTGGCTATGATAACAATACGAGCCGAAGAGAGAGAGAGGAAAAGGATAAGGAGCAGTATATGTAGATCCCTATTTCCCCACCCACCCACCCACCATCGTCTCGAGTGTTTGCGATTAAAGTCTAAGCAGCGTTGGCTGGCTCATTCTCGTTCTGGTTCTTGTCCCCACTCTCCACATTCACACACACACAAAAGAACGGGGAATAACAACTCGTTCGCTTGCTTGTTGGAGAGTGCGAGAAGAAGAGAAGGCTCTTGAAAACCTGGAAGGTGTGAATGAGCCCGCACGCCTTCCCTTTTCACTTTGACATCAATCATATCGCCATGGCTTGAACATATATACAGACTTACAGACAGAAACCCAATTCAGATTCAGAGCGAGAGAGCGAGTGAATGGAAGCCAAAGGATATCCCCAACCAAACCAACTAACCAACCTATTATATTATGTACTTGCCAAAGAAAAGAGTTTCCACGCTATGCGCTCCATTCAAATTCAAAGGGACATGCGATTATGGAGAGAGAGAGACACACAGAGAGAAAGAGAGAGAGAGAGAGAGAGAGAGAGAGAGAGAGACGAACGACGGAGACGGAGAATGTTCACGGTTCAGATCCAGCAGACGGACGGAGCTACGTGCGTTGCTTTTACCCCGATATGTTGGCGTGAAAATCATTAACGTGTCCCAACTTGTCCCGTTGTGCATGAATAATGGACTGAGCTGAGCTGAGCTCCCACTTCACTTTCAACTTGAATTCCCTTCCTTACTACATAGATATTCCTCCTATTGAAACAGTCTCCATCATTTCATTATTATTAGTATTACGCGTTGGTATAGTTCCTGCCTGCCCCACACCAACATCAACAAAAACGAGGGCCAAATGTGGAAGCCAAGTGAGTGAGTATAGAAGAGGAGGACTCTCATTTACAGCCGGAACTCAGTCAGTCAGTCAGTCAGAGTACGAGAGGGACGGACGCAAATCCAGTCAACTCTCCAGTCTCGAGAGACGACTCCAAAATATGACAACGGAATGGGGGGGAATTTGGGGGGAGGGAGGGCAAATCAATTACCGCTTGATGATGTAACACTACATTTGTATTGGCCATATCCGGACGGATTTAGAGCGAATCTCATCTCGTCCTCTTCGTCACCTCCGGGCACTCCAAGCAAGATGATGATGACAGCGGAAACGGGCTCTTCCCACAGCCAGCCAGCCAGCTTTGATCCAGATGCAGGATTCACTTTGATATTCTCACCCCCAACACCGCTTTCCCCCCTCTTTATAAAACTATACGTGCATGGAGGAGTTTCCAAGGGCGACGAATATTAACAGAGTTACGGAGGAGTTGGCTGTGGATGGTGGATGGTGGACGGTGCATGGATGATGGGTCATCCATGGACATGAAGTAATTAACCACGGATGATCTCAACATCTGCATCGCCCGAATCTGCCGACCACTCGCGTAATCAAAATGTCATGAAGGCCACTCTTATCCTTTCTCTCTCTCTCTCTCTTTTTGTGACTGCAGAAGGAGCAACTTGCAACCAGCTGGAACTGTGGAATCAGTCCAAACTATGCTATCAATTTTCATTAGTCTGAAAAGTCAGGAAATGGTTGAAACTCGGAAGAGAGAGAGAAAGAATCAGAGAGAGAATGAGGTGTTTGGGAGTGAAAAGAAGCTGGAGTGATTCCATGAATTCATTTGCATATGTACACTCATTCACTCGACTCATTCATTCACTCACATTGGGATTCAAATTCAAATGGTTATGGGGTTTCATGATTCTCCAGACGGCAGTCCGTTTCCAAGTGAAAAGGTAGCCGAGTTGAGTTGAATGGCTGCTGGAAACTTAATAGAATGCGAGAAAAGAGAACGAGGGACTTGTTTCAGGATCACAAAGAGCACAAGCAATTGTTCATGGTGCTGGTAGTTGATAGTTGGTTGGTAGTGACTCTACATCTGCATGTAAATAGTGGAGTGTTCCCCCCCCCCATTCAACTCCTTATGAATACACAAAAACTCGGGATTTCCTACACGCGCTCCGGCCCAACCGATTTCCAACTACGAGTCTCTCGGCAACCCTTTCCTTTTTCCTTTTCCCCCCTTTCATTCCAGGACAATTTTCCATTTCCCATTTTCCATGCTCTCTCTCCTTTCCTTGTCGTTCCTTTTCTCCGTCCGTCCACTTGCATGTGCGAATTGAAAGTGAGTGTCTGCATGTGTGTGTGTCTGGACGCTGGGCTGATTATGCACAGTCGAGTTATCCTGGTAATAAAACTTGGCCATTTCCCCCGGAGAAAGCTCTGGTTTGTGTCCTCATTTGCATACAATGTATATAGGAATCTCCATTGGCGTATTTCAACTAGTTTCCATTCAAATCTACTCTTTTGGTCTATTCGTCGGTCGGTCGGTCGGTATATCTTATTTAAATTTGCCAACTCTTGGTTTCCCTGCACACAATTTGCCAGGATGATCCGACAGAACCAGCAACTGGGGCCTCGTTCCCGTTTCCATTTTCTATTTTCCATTCCCCCCTACCCGGATTTCTGTCAGAGACCTCCAACAGTTTCTATGCACTTTCCCTCCCCCCTCAATCCCCTCAATCCCATACAAACAGCAGGGAAAGTGGGATGATGCTCCTCACCCAAATAATCTTGTGTATCTCCACTGGGCTTTTGCATGAATAAAAAACAAAGGGAATGACCCAGTTTTCCCGTGACAAAGTGGCCATGGAACTTGTTGTCATCCCCCCCATTCACCATTCACCATTCCCAGTTGTTTGACGATTCTTCTTCACATTAAAAATGCAAAATGCAGTTGAGGTGACGATTTACGCGGAATTACGGTGGGGAATGCATATCGTAAAAATGAATGGGGCTAAATTTGACTGACACTGCGGCAGAGACCAAAGTGTCAGTTCCGACCGACGGACGGACAAAAGTCTCGTGGTTTTCCGTCCAAAAGTTCATCCTCACTCTTCCGTTCTCTCGACCTCATCACTGAAATTTTTATGGAAATGCTCACAAAGTCATTCGTTCATTCGTTCGTTCGTTCGTTCGTTGGTTGGTTTCACCAGACATTCGGTCTCGGTTAGAACCCGCATTCTCATCCATCTTCCTCATTTCCCTCATCATTCTAAATCCCAAATTTGGTTCTTATTCCTCCTCTTCATTCCGTCCCTGCCCTTTTCATGTTCCGAGGACTCGGAGGCCTCCACACACGGAGAGTCAATTGATCTCTGCTGCGGACTAAATCGTCACACAGTTCCCCTTTGCAAATGACGGCGTAAAATTGGATTCACATGCATTTCCATACAGAGGAATTCCTGGGCATGATGAGAGAGTGAGAGAGAGAGAAAGATATCTTCTCGTCTTTATATTATTCCTATATTTATTGTGTGGATGTGGAGTGAAACAAACTGCAATGGAGACCCGTTGAGCATTTACATGTACATTTAAATGTACATTGTTCCCTTTTTCATTGTGGACGTTCATGGTGATTGTGGATTGATTTTCTATAGTGTCCAGTGGACGACGGCGTTCATTCATCGCTACATCTCAGACGTTGAATATACGATACGATAGAATTTAGATATATCCATTTGCATTGGATTTAATTTCATGTTCCAACAGACAGAGAGGGAACTCTGACCCATGTGGAAGGAAGGAAGGAAGCCCATTAAACATTCACAGTCTAAATGCCTATACCTTTTGCATTTACATTCGTTCTTCGTTCCTGCTCCTCATGGAAAAGTGAACATTCAATAATATCATACGACTTCCCTTCCCTTTTGAATTTCTAAGACGGAGAATGGAGAATGGGGCCCCATTGTGTCATTATACCCTTGTCCATTGTCCATTGTGCGCGCATTGCTCTTTTCCCTGGACGACGGACGACGGACGACGGACGGAGAGTGGAGCAAAATAGAAAATGTAAGAAGATATTCAGTGGAAATTCACCCACTCATTGTCATCGTCAATCGCTCTTCCAAGTTCCAAGGGAATCGGAATGAACATGGAAAATGGTAAACGGTGACCCCTCAAATTATACGGCTACGATATGATGATGCTATTCCAGGAAACAGTCGTTTTTAATCACAGCCCACGCCATCGATTAGACATCATTAAAATGTCATGTTACCGGTTTCGTTGACAGCTCAACGTTCAATTTCCAACAACGCAAATCCTTATGATTTTCTTCTACAGAGTGCGGTTCTCTCGTGGATTTTCAAGTGCCTCCTCTCTCTCTCTTTTGCGGTAATGTGAAATGTGAAATGTAATTCCCTAGTTTTGACTGGAATTGAACAACGTGCGGTTCTGAGTGCTCACGGGATTAACATGAATAGTCAGATGAAAACAAAACCCTCGCCCATATTGACATTTTGAAAATTGCGTTACAACGTCAACGACGATTTTTCGCTAGACTTGACAGAGACAGACTCTGCCGAGAGATAATATTAACCGAATCATTATTATTGCCATTGTGACAAAGTCGGGGATTACTGAACGGCCGGAGTTGGAACTCACAGGCAACGACTATTGACTGTGGAGTATATGGACAGGCTCTATAAATAAATATAAATACTTACATCGTTTCCCTTTTGAATGGATCCTCCACAATAAAAAACGGTGAGGGACATTTGGCCCCACACATTTGACCCCCAAAAAACCAAAGTCCAGCCTACTTTGAACTTCAAGTCAAGGGAAGAGACTCGGTGGGAATGAATGAACGAATGAATGAATGAATGATCCATTTGGATTGTAATTTTAACTTGACGATAATTCCCACATTTTGGGCTCCAGCCGTTATTTACAATCTCTCCACATGACGGTTTGTTCTTGTTCGCATGCATTAAATGAGCAGAGGATTGCGAGTGGAGGATGCCTTCAACCAAGCCGTATCTGTCTGTAGTTACACTAGCCATAGATCATAGATCTCTCTCGTTGGCTGTAGAGAGAGAAACTTTTGACGAGTATAGAGAAGGAAACACGTATAGATTTTCATTAGGTAGACTCAAACTCGATTGGATTCCGTTCGTTTCATCGTGTTTGGATGTCTCATGTCTCTCCAACTCTCCATCCAAACCAACGAACCAACGAACCAACCACCAAACGAAGGAATATCTGTCGACTGTCGAACCAACACAAAACACGAAATAAAGTGTTTCCCGTGTGGTGTGGCAGGCAGGCAGGCAGAGAGGCAGAAAGGCAGGCAGGGATCTGCAAAACGTGAAAATCCAGTTCCACTCACAGCTCAACTCCAATTCCAATTCCAACTCCAACTCACTCTGACTCTGACTCTGACTCTGAGTTTCACCAAATTACCAATTAAGCTCCTCGAGAATATGTTCTCCTCCACTTCCACTGAATCATTTGTGCATCCATCGTTTGAAGGAGATAGACGATTGACGATCGACGATCCCACTTCCACTTTATTATTCCACATAAAAACACGACACACAACCCAACAGAATATGTACAATCCAACACACATGATGAATCCCCTCACCAATAACCATTACAAATATGTAAACCTTTACAAATAAAAATCATTCATTCCTCCCAACATTTTGTTTCTATTTCCCCTTTCCGTGTCTCCACTCATCCATCCGAATCCTCCTCTAATGTAATATTATTGACTATTGAAAGTTTTAATTATTTCATTCGAATTGAGAAATGGTAAGTGGAAATAAGATAGTTTCATCCGTAATTTGAGAAATTGAATGAGAAAAGGTGGAATGACGGAATGAGTTCAGTCGATGCGATCGTTAATGGAGAAAGAGAACTCTTCTCACAAATCACCAGCAGAGCAGTCCAAGTCTCAGAAAAGAACCGGCGGAGAATTTGTATGTTGTAAGATATCTGTATGGGAGTTGCCGAAACTCTTTGAAACATATTACACGAGTTGAATAACTCGATGGCCAAGTATAATTCCATTCCATTCCAATCCATTACATTGCATTACATTACATGAGGCTCCGTCATTTACCTAATTCCGGTGATTTTTAAGAAAGTCAACGTGGAATACCAACAAATGGGGACTGAGATCACATTTGACATGTCCACATGACACTGACACTGGCACACGGCTCTCCGCAATGGAAATGCATTTGTGTACGTACACGACACAAAGTGTACATGAAAGTGCATGGAGGATGTGCAATATATTATATTGTCTCCTTCCTTCCATTCATCCAGACTAGAAATTCTTGATTTTCTTTCTTGATCTCGGTTCAAAGGCAGGAAGGAAGGCGGGCGGGAAGCCAATAAGTCCTTCATTTTTTTCCTCTCAAAGTTTGTGCAACTCCTTGGCTCTTACCTCATCCCACGACTTACTTTGTCATTTGGTCTGTTGGCCAATGAACGAGAGGAACTTGCAAGTAAGTACTATACGAAAGACGAAAGACGAATGCACACACACACAGACACACGTAATAGACTCTCCATTATGCCGACAAGCGCTCAAACTTATGTAAAAGGCCAAAAGGGAAAGAAAAGAGGGGGGGGGGGGGAAGTATTACAGACAAAACTGGAATAAGACGCAGGCGATAAGTTCTGATCGTTCTTCTCCTCCTTTTTCTTCCTCCTCCACCATTGAAATAGCAATGCGAATCTTTACTCATAAGTTTTTTTCTTGTACTTTTTACTTTTTACTTTTTCTTCCTCGTCTTCTTCTTTTCCCTCAATCTTTCTTTCCTTCTCTCTCTCTCGTTCGTTCTTTCTTTCTTTTTAGCCTCCAAGTTTTTCCAGTGTGCCGGAAAACTCTTTTAATTTTCATTACGACTTTCATTTTGTACTGTGTACTGTGTGTATATATATATATGTGTGTGTGTATACGCAAAGGACAGTAAAAAGTTGGCTCTTTCACTCTTTCCTCTTTTGCTCTGTCGTCCTCTCTGAATCGTTGGGGGGAAAACCTTTGAAGAATACAAAGAGTCGAGCAAGACGATGAACGTACTTCCAACTTGAGTTTTTAACTTTCTCGAAACAGACAGACAACGAAAGAGACAGAGACAGAGAAAGAGAAAGAGAAGGAGAAAAGAGAGAGACCTCAAAGACCACAAAGAACTCTTGGAAGATTGTACAAGAAGGAAGAGATGGAGGATGAAGTGGAAATGGAAGTGGAAGGATCCCTTTCTCTCCCTTTCTCTTCCTTTAAGTCTCTCCCTTTGTTCTTGATGCATTTTATATCATTATTACGCGTATTTGTCTTCTCCTTTTTTCCTTCTCCTCCTTCTCACCCATGCTCCCCCACTTCTTTTCCTTGAAGATTCCCTTCTATCTTTTCCCTTCCCTTTCTCCATTAGATTCCGTATTGAAAGCCCCGTGTATTTAATCTCCCTCCCGATTATCAGTCTTCATCTCATTCCTGGCCATTCCTAACCATTTCATCCCAGTCCCCAAAAACGCGAGGCAGAAGAAGACTCCAAAAAAAAGAAAAAAGAATGAGTCTGACGACCCCATTAGAGATCTTCCAGACTCGCCGCACATCCAAAAAATGGCAAATGACATATGAAATCCGCATCAAAATCCACAATTCACTTGATTGTCATCTTTTTTCGGCCCCCCCCCCCCCACAAAAAAAGTTCTCCAGCTTCCAGCTTCCATGGGATTTGGAATTGAGTAAAGAGTTATTTGGTATACATACTGATATAGTAAGAGAGACAAAGACGACATTTGTCGTTGTGTTTCTAGATTCTAGGCAGATGAGGTCATCTGGTCGAGAGAAGAAAAATGGTGGACGGATATCTTGGAAGCATTATAGTGATAAAATAAAATGCAATGCAATTCGGATAAGAAATTTACGGGGAGTTGGGGTGTGGGGGAGGGGAGGGGGAAAGAATCCCTAGCTCTCCATGAACATGAAGATATTCCAGATGCTCGGTGGAGGAAGAAACCCGTATATTTATGTATGAATTCCAAGTTCCAGAGGAGACCAAGTGAGAGTTTAATTTCATGCATCATGCTTCATCTCTTGCATGGAGAAAACTACTTTTTATCGCGCTCATTAAGCGAGTGGATGGGCGAGTGCAGGTTCACCCCTCCCCCCATTCCCCCCACCCCCACCCGATCCTCCATCTTCATGTTCATGTTCATGTTATTGCATGCGAGGCCGTAAAAGTGTCCCACGAATGTCAAACATGTAAATTAAGTGCCAATGGAAAAACGGCTTTATAAAACCAACCAACCACCACCAAAAAAAAACTCCGAGTACTCCAACATGACAACAAGAGGACGACGACGAGGAGGAGAAAAAATCTTCCACGGAACTTCCAACGAAGGAAACGCACAGAGATTCGAGATTCCAATTTTGATCCCGGCCCACATCCACATTCACGTCCACGTCCACTATCTCATCTATTTAGGCCAAGTCTCCTCCAAGTAAACAGCAAAAGAGCAAACAAGTTGGTAGTTGGTGGATTCTCAATTCGGAATTCGGTATTTTGGAATTGAGTAGTAGATTTCCCTGTCCAGATCCACTCCCTGATTTCCCTCCTAATCATAAACTAGAACGCCCCACAAACTATCAGCAACATTTCCCTCTTCCCAAAATTCTCATGAATTGTTTTGGGCGACTTTTTTTTCTTCTATTTTTCGTCAGAGGGAAAGAGAGAGCGAGATTTTGCGGCTTGAAGCGACCAACTGCAAACTCGAGCGTAATCTGACAAGATAGAGAAAAGAGAGAGAGAGAGAAAGAGACTCCACATCCGGGATCCGTCAAGTAACTGCATAATTTACTTTACATGGCCTTCCAGTTCGTCCAATTCATTCCTTTGCCCATGTTTATGTTTATGTTTATCGGGAGGAAGAAGAAGAAGAAGAAGAAGAAGAAGAAGAAGAAGAAGAAGAAGAAGAAGAAGAAGAAGAAGAGGGGGGAAAATGCATGAAGGAGTATCAATCCTCAAGATTCAAGATTCTCCAGCCGTCGGAATCAAAATTCGAGTGAAATCGTTTGGAAAAGTTTAAATTATCTCCAAATGAAATCAAATGACGATGAGGATGAAGATGAGGATGAAGATGGGGGAAAGTGGAAAGTCAACAGTCGCCCTCATTTCCAATATATGTAAGTATACTTACAGGATTTTACATCTCCGGTTGAGATGGGAACGATTTGTAAATCAATGCGTGTAAAATCCCCCACCAAGTTCCCAACATTCAACATGAGAACAGCCAACATCCAACATCGTAAATCGTTACAAACTACAAGCGACAAACTCCATTCACAGCTCTTACATTTCCCAGCGAGAGAGAGAGAGATAGAGAGAGAGAAGGAGAGAGAGAGAGTCCCATCAAAATTTCGTTTTCGGTTGGAATCTAATCAAGGCGGATATTTCTCTCCTCGCCTCCTTCAACTTTAACTTGAAAACAACCATAAGCACATGCACAATCTCCTCCGTATGCACACGATTTCTGACTTATTACACACAAGTTGAACGTCATGCAAAAAGCCCACTTTCTTGATGATGAGCAACTGCATACTGCATATATCGTATGTACTAAGTAGTATGTACATGTGTTTAATTTTGTGTGTTCTCCATTCTCATTCACACACGTTTACGTTTATTCAATTCAGATTCAAATTCAAAATCAAATGGCAGAGATGACAGATTAAATCGAATCCTCCCGTCCCCTGAATTTACGCACATTATCCACAATTACAATTTCCATTTCAATTTCTCAACTATAAAGGAAAGGATATAGAAATTAAATTTTGGGAAAATCGGGGCGGGGGGAGGGGGGAACATGTTATAAAAAATCTTGTTATGACGATGGAAAGGATTTATGTATTTTGGTTTCATTTTCTATACGGGATTTTTGTGAGGAAGAGAGATTTTTTTTTTTTTTTTTTGGTTTGAGATGTGAGATTTTGAGTTGCGAGGTTTTAAAACTTGCAAGTAAGTGTGAAATGGGGAAAAGGGAAAGAGAAAGAAAAAGTAGTGATGGGGGGGAATTCTCTTGGGACTTTTTTTATTTGAGACCGTTTGCAAAATCCTTCTTGTGATTGCATAAATAAAGAAAAAGTATGTATATATATAGGAATGGAGGCTCCATGCACATTATTCCCATTCCCATCTCCAATTCCAACTTGAACCATACATAAACAAAAGTTCCCACAGTAAAAACGAGCTCGTTACTTCTTTTCCCCTCACTCCTCCAATCCTTCAATTTTTAGTACGTGCTTCCCCATTATTTTCTTAAGCAACTCCAAAAAAGTTGCACAAGAGCCAGAGAGAGAGGCAGAGAGAGAGAGAGACAGTGCAACAACCAGAAAAAACGGTGTCGTTTAACATGGCTACTAATTTTTGGTGTTGAGTTACACCAAACCAAAACCAAACGCTGCTCGCTGCTCCGCTCCAGTTCAGTTCAAATCCCCATCGCAAACGTACACACACACACACACATACGAATACATTTTTTACACGTGTAAAACAACTGTAAAACGGCGAGGAAATGTAACATTGGGCGATGGACGAGTTGGGAATGAATGTTTGAACAGCCGCGTATGTAGTAAATAATTCTGGCCCAAGTGTGGTCGTCTCTGGTCTCCATTTCATTTCGACATTTCTTTGCTCAACTACTCGGGTCATCCTCTGGATGGATCCTCTTTCCGCTCTGTTTTTTTTTTGACCTCTGACTTCTGACACGGACCTCCAATAAAACGAGCGAGACATCCCCATATCCCATACCCACCACCCACGTTCTCCTTTCCCTATAGTCATTTTTCAAAAGCCACTTCTTCCACCTCCCAAATTGCCAAATTACCAAATTACAAAGGCCAGGAAAGTCGAGGACGACTTTCGTCTACTGGATTGGATAATGAAATCAACTTGGGTCACTCGAGTCACAAATAGTTGCACAAACAACGGAGCGTGACAATTCCTCAACGCGCACACAGTATTCACAATTACATATTGAAAATTGAGAGGAATAAAGGGAAAGGAGGGGAAACTATAGAAGTTGAGAGAGAAGGATGTACCATATAAAATATTGTAAAAGATGAGGAAATGATTCTGCAAATGCCCTCGGAGGAGTAGACAGAGACAGAGACACACACAGATAGACACTGGAGAAAGATGAGTAAACAAACGCGGATATTTTGGAAGGAAGAGAGAGTAAGATTGAGGAAGAGTCAAGAGAGCAGACGAGAGAGTCAACCGAGTCATTGCCAGTCCATGGAAAATGGAAACCACTAAATTTTATGATGATGTTGACTCGACGCATCTGAAGCGTGTTCGAGGATTTCAATTCATTTTAATGCCCACGCTTCTCCCTCTCTTCTCTCTCTCTGTTTCTCTTCATGGCCATCCCAACTTAGATTTGGATTTTAGGCAAAGCCCGCTTTCTCTCTCTCACACACACACAAGTCAGCCAGAATGAGAAACGGCAAACCAGCCGAATTAAGGCCGGGAAACGAGCGGATACTTTCCAAGCCGAGGCAAAATAAATAGAAACTCACAAACCACAGCTATATTTGTAGAAATGGCTGAGAATGAAATGGGAATGGAATTAAAATTCACGTAATATCTTTCTCTGGCTCGAAATAACTCCACTTTCATCCACTGGCAGAAAGAGACTCTCTTTACTTTTTACCCCCCCCCCCCCCTTTTTTGAGATTTTGAGTTTTTGGGGGTGGCTCTAGAAGAAAAGAAGAACCGGAAATCAATGACACAGTTTTCAGTTGTATCTCGTCGGATGGACTTTTAACTGTAGAGCAAAAGCAAATGAGAAGGAGTGGAATCATTTTAATGTGCGTGGAAACAAAAACAAACGTGAACAAAGCCGCCATAATAATTTCACAAGAGACGGAGAGACGGACAGAAACAGATGGAAAAGAATCCTCGAGGAGAGTAAGATTTCCTTTCCAGTTTGGTATTGGATTTGCAGTTTACAGAGTTTTGCCTGAGAGGCAGCAGCAAGTTGGTCGGTATAAATGAAAAGCAAAGAGCAAGTTTTTCCTTCCTTCTTTCGTTGGAGATATTTAATATCTGTACTACTTGATGTATCTGTATAGGAAGACGAAGCCTCAGCCACTGTCTGTCTATCTTGGCTTGTTCTTCTTAATCAAATTAAAACGAGAGATGACTTGGACGAGTGAGTGCACTATACAATCTAAATCTAACATGTACTAGACATATGTGAACGGATGCGCAACTTTATACCCTCCCCACCCCACCCCCACTCATCCCCTCCCCTCCCCTCCCAACTCTTTTGTTCTCTCACAACTTCCTCTCCAGTTTCCATCACTTTGACTTGCAACAATTCTCCCCAGCAGACTCCAAACCTCAAGATAACTCGGAATATGTAAAGAATATCGTAAAGAGAGGCAAACAGACAGACAGACAGACAGACAAACTCGCTTGAAATAACTCCCGTTTTTGTTTCCCATTTCCACACAGTCCGAGAAAATCCAATAAAGTTTAGCTTGAGCTTTGGATGCAATAAAAAAATATCTCCATGATGATTATCATTGTTATCATTGTTATTGTTATCGGAATATGTACGATATTTTGCTCTGTTCTCCTTCCTTCGTATTTACAAGGTTGTTCTGTTCACTATCGTTGGAGAATTCGAATGCTGAATGCTGAATGCCGAATGCCGAATGGAGACGGCCAAGTTAAATATTTTTCTGGCCCGGAATTCCCAATTCGTTCCCGTTTGGATTTGGATTTGCTTTGGGATTTGGATTTCATGGCATTTTTTATTTGTATTTTATGGTTGGACTCGCTCGGTCGTTGGGTTTCCCCATCTCCAATAAATCTGGTGGATATTCCTGGCTGTCTCCAGTCTCCAGTCTCCATTCCACATTAAGTTTTTTTTTTATTTATTTTAACGCCATCACATAAAGTCACCTCTGACCTTTGCAAATCCCCCAGCCAAATCAGGCTACAAAGCTCATTCAGTTTTTTGAGTCAAAAAAAAAAAAACAAAAAACAGAATGGGGGATTGTTTTTAATTGCTCGCCTACGTGGGTTTGATGGGCAGATGGGAATTAAATCCCCATCATGGAACAACGCGACGTTCACGCCAACGTTGACTCGTATAATTTGCAAATCAAATCTCATTACGAAAAAGGAAAGCATACGAGTGAGGAGATGGGAAATGGCAAGACTTTAGAGGAGTTTCGAGTTGGGAGCCGGAGGATACGGATCATTCATCTTTGCCAGCAGCAACGAATGTCTCAACTGAAGAACATGAAGAAGAAGAAGAAGAAGAAGGGAACGGTCCTCTACTTTACATGCTTAATCCCACCATTTCCCATCCAACTCATCCTGTCTCTCTCTCTCTCTTCCTCTCCTCTTTCTCTCTGCACAGATTGCAATTTAATTCAATTCCTATGGAAATTTGGTTTTGTTGGGTGAGGATGGGCCATGGGAACAGGTCGCTCGCATCATTACCGACCCGCAACTCATTTAGCTCCGTAACTCTCCCAAATTTCGCAATGGATCCATTTCCATTTCCATTTCCATCACCACGTACGTACATCAACTCATGTCCAATCGTTCACTCTCCAACTTGGACTCCTCGTTGGTTGTACATTGTATACTACATTACTACCTATCTGTCCTATACAGAACAGAATAGAGTGGAGTCGTCGGTCGGTCGGTCGGTTCATCCCTTTATAGAACATGAAGATTGTCATGTTGGGGAGGGGGATCTCACCATCTCACCATCCCATTCCACGTTCAAACCAACTAATGGCCTCGATAAAATTAATTCCTTCACTTGTTTCCCGTTACCATCACATTTGCGTACATCTCGCCTCATTAAGCCAAACCATTAGGACTTTTTCGAGGTCGCCTTCCACCCTTCTCCCATTCCCCACAGTTTTTACAATTGCAATTGCAAATGGTCAGGATTTAAACAAATGAAATCCATTTCAACGTGTTTAACTAGAAAAATCCGAACATTAAGAGCCCAAAAATGGAATTAACCCGAGAAAAAAAACGAGCGGGATAATAAATAATTGTGTAGCTGAGGTTGGTCGGTCGGTCGGTCGGTCGGTGTGGTGAAACCGTGATAGAACGAACAAAATCATGCGGATTTCATCGTGTGTGAATTGCACTGGGAGTTGGAAATGGAGTTGGAAATGGAGATGGGAAACAAACCGCATGTACGAATATGTACGATATTATCGTTCGTTTACTCCTGGCGGAATTTCAAGGGGAGAAGTGACAAGAGGAGACACGACGGAGGAGAAGTGAAGAGAGAGTGACAACTCCACAAATTCCCAAAGTGACCATCCTTATGGATTTTCCATGGGGCTCTGAAGATTCTCTCCAAGTTTAAACGTCTGTCATTGACGAGTTTGCCATGAGGGAAGATCAAGATAGTCCCTTCATTCCTTCGTTCATTCCTTCGTTCATTCATTCCTTTGGCTCGGTTGGTTCGTTGCTATGTGTTTGCGGTGATGTGTTTGGGTGCGAGAGAGATAGAATTCCTCTCTCTCCTCACTCTCTTTCTCTCTCTCTCTCTCTCTCTCTCGGTCGGTGGAAACAATCTCAAAATCTCCATATCTTTCATGCAGACAGTTAAACCCGACACAAACCTGTGGAACTTGGCCAAGATTCACCAGAGGAAAATGTGCGAGTAGTTGGATCCCATTTATCCATCCTTAGACGACTTAGACGACGACGACGACTCCTCAAGAAGAATCCTTCTCTACCATACAGATATGTCTATGTTTATGTGCTTATGCTTGTGTGTGCATATGGTGGAATCCGGTGGCTGTGCCATCTGGATCTGGATCCTCTTTGGTGGTGGTTGGTTGGTTTGGTTTGGTTTGGTTTGGTTGGTGAGGACCAAGTCATTCACGGACACGGCCGGGATAAATATTATTATGATCTATACGGGCCATATCCATGATTTTTCCACGACTTTCCCATTCCTCTACACCAAAGAGCAGTCGGAGATACGGCCATATTGTTTTTTCTTGGCTTCCACATCCGCAAATCGGTCACACACACACACACACACACACACACACACACACACATAGAAACAGACGGAATTGGACGAGTCACCACCACAATCCACAATACGATTCTAACTGCACCACACACTTTTTCTTGGAATTGTTCGTTTGTATTGTAGATTGCACATTGTATTTCGTCGTTTCGTTTTGTTTGTATGTGGTGTTGGGCTGTTGCCTTGAAAGAAACCGGAGCCAAAATGTTGTGGGCCATAATTTGTATTTTCTCCTAACCAAAAGGAAAAGTGGAAAGTGAGCTCAGACCAACTCTTTTCCGGCCACCCTATACATTTTTCTATAGCAATTGAAATTGAAGTTGGAGTTCTCAGAGTAGTTTTCCAACAAACTTTTTTTTTGTCGTGTGTGTCAACAGGCGTGTATGCATATACACATTCTCAGTGTATATGTGATGTGAGCTCTTTCCTTGGCAATGGCAGTTTGCAATTCCAGGGACAAACATGATGATGGAACGTCGAATGAGAAAAGAGAAAATGAGAAGAACAGCCATCTGAAAAACGGGGAAAGAGTCCAAAAAAAACTGGGGGAAAACCATTTTCATATTAAATCATCTTTTCATCATATCGACAATTTTTCCTTCTCCTTTATTCCAACGCCCCAGTTCACAGTTGAGCAATGAGCATTCCAAATATGGGAGTCAAGGATTTCCGTACATGATAAAAGAGTGTGTCGATGCATATGGAAACATGACAAAATAAAAAAAAAAAAAAAACTGAGGGGAGGGATAAAAAGAAGGTAAAGAGAAAACGAGGCGACATTTCCCTCAAAACTGTGCACATTTGGAGGAAGAGGAGGAGAAGAACGAGGAGAGGAAAATGAAGGGAATTCCCCACAAAGGAAATCCATTCACATCCTAACGAAGGAAGGAGCGAGTGAACGAATGACGAACGAACGCACACACACACACACACAACACACGACTCAAAAGTCAAGTTCATGCATAAAATTTCTTGCTTTGAATTTTTCCAGGGAAACGACGAACGAACGAAACGAGCGAACGAGAGAGAGAGAGAGAGGGAAAGGGAAAGAGAGAGACATAATTTTATTCCTCTCGAGCAGACTGGAACTGGAGCTGAGCATATCCCTGTTTGAATAGGGCAGAGACAGAGAGAGAAAGAGTTGTAGTTGGCAGTTGTTGGATTTTTTGGATTGGGAATGAGAAGTGAAGGCAGGTAGTCTATAGGTAGGTATACTTACACTTATGCAGCGGTAGGTAGGTAGGAAAAGAGACGAGAAGAGGATTTCCTATGCATTCCCTTCATGAATTATCAATGAGTCTGCCCCACTCACTCAACTCACTCACTCACTCATGTTCCTTCTCTAATGTAATGATATTCCCGATCCCCCAACCAAACCCAACACACATAGAATAAACTACATTTCTTCCCACCCATCCAACTCCAACCAACCCCCGCCCCTCACTCTTTCCCATCATTCCACATGTGACGGCAAACCCAATTTCCCCTCAAAAAAAAAAAATATATATATACATATGTGTGTGTTTTCCTGCGGAAAGTCCACAGGAAAACGAAAAACCAAAAGAAAAGAAAAATCACGGGTAAAGTCATTGTAGGGAATTTGTTTCGGATTTTGGATTTCGGGATTTTACATGGGAACAACTTGGAATCGGAATCCATTCAGTCGATGCATAATGCACTCCGAGTTCCTCCAATGAATCCCACACCCACACACACACACAAATATCAAAATCCAAAATATGTTGTGGGGATGCGAAACTGAAACACGAAAGTGACAGCAAGTTTTTGCAGTGCGAGTCACGACCATTTTCTTTTGGCGGAGCATCGTTGTATGGTATTTCTACGCTCCATCTCTCTCTCTTTCTCTCTCTCTCTCTCTCTCTCTCTCTCTCTCTGATATCATCTGATCTGGCTGTAGATTTGGCTCTACTTTGAATCCCAATTCACATTGCATAATCTCCATCGACTCTGGTCGGCTGCATATGACTGGAAATGGGGAAAATGTGGAAATTACACATGCGAAATGTGCGGAGAAAGAAATGGCAATGGCAATGGCAGAGGAGCCACAAAAATCGGCATATCTGAACGTAGGCATTCAACTCAACTGGCACTCGACTCATCATCTCCCTCCATCTCATCCCCACCCACATGCTCCACATCCACATGCCCATATTTTCGTAATATCCACACACAGACACACACTATATACGATATAATTTGAACACTGAATTCCAATCGACGATGGAAATGGAGGACCAAGCCAAAGCCTGCCTGGACGGTGGTGTCTCTGATTGTGAATCAAAGGATTCCGAAAGTGAAAGACGTCAAAGGGAGAGAGATGAGATCCAAGTGGGAAATGTGGGCAGAGGACGAACGAACGAACCGACGGATGAATTGGATGGAATGAAATGGAATGGAATGGATTTATGCGGGTGTGTGACGGAGCTTATTTATCGTATCTGTAGTTACTTCAAAAACTTTGAAATTTGGTAGAATGAGAATGAATTCAGTGAGGATCGGGCAATCAGTTCAGTTTCCCCACAACACACAACAACACAGACAGACGGACGGACGGACGAACCATTGAATATTTTCAGTCCAGAATCTCTAAATATCCATATCCACTTTTTCTGAGGGAACAGATCAGAGCCCTGTGGATACGATACGATAAAATGACATGAAAATGAAAAGTTTCCTCCAATGTGACGGAGGAAACTTGGATCTGATTCTCCACACATTTCTACAGTATTTCCATCGCATTTCTGCCCATAATATAACGTATATACTAACTGTGGTGTAAAATACCAGGCAAAAAAAGGCAAGTCCTTCAAAATCCTATAATATATTGATTTAAGCCTTCGTGTGAGTGATTCCTGGACCCTTTCCCCACTTTTCCCTTATACAGATATAAATATATATACGTATATACGTATTACTACAAATCAAAAGTTTAATTTGCCCACAGATAAACTCGCTCACTGAAGGACTGAGTCAGCAGTAGTCAGTTACCAGTTCAGTAGTATAGTCGTCGTCCTCGTCATCGTCGTCAATGAATGTCATGGATGTGATGGGAAATGTGCGGGCGAAATAGTGCACATGAAGGAAACTCCAAATTGGAAATTCAATTGCCGGAAATTAGACGCAAATTGACAAGTGGCGCATTGCCTAGCCTCGTCTTCCCTCCTTATCATTCCCTGTATGTACATTCCATATCGTATATATGTATACATTTCACAACATTGCTAACATGAAGTGCCTCAAGCCTCAAGTCCCAAGTCAAAATCATTGAAAATTCTAACTTTCATAACTTGGAAAGTATTCGAAATTCCCTATGTTTTCGTAAAAGACACAAAACAAATGTAGTAAAAAGAAGCAACACCTGACGCATTTCTTTTTCCATTTCTCCACTGGCAATGAGCATTTTAAATTAAAAATTAAGGGGAACGAAAAACACCAAACCAAAATCTCATGAATTTCATTCTGAGCGCTGATGAGAGTTCCATTTTTTTCCTCAAGTGGCAATACAAGAGAAACCAACTCGTCGGAAGTGGGGAAAGAGAGAGAGGGAGAAAAGCATGTGAAAGTTTTCATGTGATTTGAACACACACATTTAAATTAGACACTTGATGAGAAGTTTTCGCTTCCGACCGACAGACAGACAGGCCAGTAGACAGATTGGATGGGAAAGCAAAGCGGATTCATCACCTTTGAGAGGAAGAGAGGAAGAGGATCCTCTTGAAAACTACTTGGATTTTCACTTTCCCCTTCTCTCTCTCTTTCTCTCTCTCCAGTCTCTCCAGCCACACCCCTTCCCCCCATTTCCCCATTTCCCAGCCAGTTGAATTTGAATCACGAGAGATTACAGAGTTAACGTTTGTCGTGGGAGGAGGAGATGCTCCATCATCTCATACAGCCAATTCCATGTGGGAATTTCTCCAGGCAACCCCGAATTCCAAATTCCGAATTCCAAAATCCGAATTTCCATGATGACTGTTGTAAATCCCTCAGAATCACAATCAGAATCACAACGTCCTTCCAAAATCACTTTCTCTTGGTTATCATTTCAACTTTTGAATTTTGAGGAAACCCCAAGAAATTTACGGTCGCTTCCCCTCCCTCCCCCAAACAGTCAGTCAGTTTGTCAGCCAGTCCCCAAACCCCTCGCAATGAAAATGCGAGGGGAAAGATTTTGAAAGTCATAGAGACTGAGTCAACAGTCATTTCCCCTCCGTTTTCTTCTCTTTGTTTTCCTTGTTCTTTTTTGTGAGACATTTTCAAGTTTTATTGCAATATTTCACGTCGTTTCATTTCGCTTCGTTTCGTTCGTTTGTTCGTTTGGTGGAGGACATAAGATGTTGGTGATATCCACCCCAGAGATTTTCACAATGTAATTTCCGTATATATACGCAAGTAAGTAAGTAAGTAAGTAAGTAAGAGAATAATGTAATGCAATGGACGGGGCACTTTCATTTCCATTCGTTCATGGAGTATCAGTAGTTTAGTTGGTCTCGTCGAGATTCTCTCTCATATGAATATGCGAGTGAGATTTCCTTACCAGTGTCAGTGCCAGTGCCAGTACCAGCAACAAATAAAACAGTTTTCCGCCTACAGGGATACAACAATGGCTGCTTCTGCTTCTGCTTGTGCTGCTCTCCCTCCCCATTTCCCCACCTCACCCCAACAACCAACTTGCTCTGCAGTATACACAAAACGCCACATCTTTAATATTACATTTTCGAAAAAGTCTCCAAGGCATTCGCAAAGCCCATCTTTCTTTCTTTCTTTCTTTCTTTCTTTTTCTCTCTCTCTCTCTCTCTCTCTCTCGTTCGTTCGTTCGTTTTCGAATCTCAAAGTCTGTGTGTGTTCAACGAGAATACTTAAGTTAACTCGTATCAGATTTAAAGGGAGGGAAGCAAATGTAAAGGCAAAAAGTAATTTAGCCGGCTCTCAAGCAGAAAACTGTGGCAGGTTGCAGTAAAAGAAAAAGAAGAAGAAGGACCAAAGAAGCATTATTTCAATGGCTACTTGCGTTACTCTCCAACCAACAACCAACTCCCAACTTCCAAAACTTCATTCCATATTCCACTCTCTTTTTTTTTACCTCCTGTTTAAACAAATTTAACTCTGTGAGTACAAAAAAAAAACTCGGGTAAAAAGTTTGGGGACATCTCTCTCTCTCACACACACACAATCTCTCAAAAAATTCGAGACTCTTGTATTTACAGATTACAGACAGACAGACAGACGACGAGCCGGCCAAAAAATGGAATTTCGTATGTACCTTTATGATTCTGAGATTCGGAGGCTGAGAAAGTGGAGCTGGGATTGTGAAAGATTCATCCTTCTTTCCTATTTTATTACCATGGTTCGTTGCTCAGCCCATTTCCTCAGTTTCCTCAATGGCTACACAACTATATACACATTACACACACACACGTTGACATGGATTGTTGAGAAACCACCTACAGATTTTAGGGGTGGTGGGGAGAAAAATCCTTGATACAATTTTGATAAGTAAACTAAATAAAGTATGTGAAATTGGAGCCAACAACAACAACAACAGGATTGTCACTAATTTCAATGGACTCCAATTATTACGTAATTGAATTGATTTGTGCAGATATAGGGAAATTAGTTGTGTCACTTGGTAATTGCAATTGGGATCGAATTCAATCCAATCAAATTCAATTCAATTGAGTTGAGTAATCCCGATGAGGTTAATTTAAATTAATGCGACACCCTTTCGAGACTTCTCTCACTCTCTGGAATTTGATCCCGTCAGTCAGTCAGGAATTAATTAGCACTCTCGTTCTTCTCTCTCTCTCTCTCTCTTCTCAACTTACAATCTCACAACACACCGTCTCATTATCATATTTTCATTTGAGTCCATTTTATAATCTATAATTTATAGCTTTTGAGTCTCTCACAAGGCAAAAACATACCTTCAAGAATACATGCCTTATATAATTTTAGAATACATGTATTAAGAATTTGGTGGGAAAAAACGTTCTGGCGGGAACTGTAATTGTAATTGTAAATATCAATGCCTAATTAGTGACTAATGAAAAAAGGGATTAAAAATAGTGTACAAACCTTCATCGTCCAACTGAATGACGTGTACTCCAACAACGATCGTTTCGATATCCGGAAAAGACGGAGGGAAGCACTTTGACGTTTTTTTTTTTTTCATATAAAGAAAAACAATTCACTTTTCCATTCCTAAGGAATTCATGCACTTTTTTTAATAATAATAATAATAATAATAATAATAAGATTGCTGGAGGAAACGCAGCACCCGCCCACGTCAACGGGACTTTTTTTTATTTTTATGCCCACTCAAACTCAACTCAATTCACAGCTCACAGTGAAAAATGAAGGAAACGCAACTGGAGTAAACTGAGAAATCTGTCGGGAACACACTTTGTTTCTTGTTTCCTCGTTGGAGCAACTACAACAACTACAACAACAACAACATTCACAAACGAATCTCTCTCTTTTAGAGAAGAAATACAAGGACGGCGCACAAAATAAAAAATAAAAATAAAACTAAGGAAAAGTTGATTCCATATTCTTCAAGAGCTTTTATTTTTTGCAGGATTTTTGCTGCTTCTTCTCCAGGAAAACGAAAAGGAAAGCAAAAAAAAAAAAAAACGGGAGCAAGTGGAGTTGGAGCAATTTACTTTGAGGCCGAAGAGAGAGAGAGAGAGAATGAGAGAGGAAAAGTAAAAGTGATGCCACGGCAAAGATAACAAATAAGTTTTGTTGGTTGTTGGACTTGGACGGTTGTTGTTGTTCGGTGAGGGGGAAGTCGGTGTTGTGGGGGGAACGTCTCAAGTACACGACGACAGGTTAATGAAATAAACTTTTTCAATTGCACTTGGAAACAGCACTAAAATGAGACGAGGAGATGGCAGAGGAAGAAGAAGAAGAAGAGGACAAAGTATGAAGGAGCGCCAGACGTGAACTCTTAACTCTCAACTCCGATTTCTCCTCTTTTGTCTCGACACGAATTTCCCTTGTTTTTTTTTATTTATTTTTTGATTCTTCCGTCTTGTTCCGCAAACAAAATGAAAAACTATACGTATGTATATATATATAGAAGACGAAGGAGGAAGAACTCGTCAGTGTCGTCGTGTGGTCGATGATCGTAGAGGAAAAATCCTGACACGACACAGCAAGAAAAAAGGGACACGGCGAGATGACGGGAAGGAAACCACCAAAAGTTGTGGGCCAAAGATGAATGAAAATATATATATGAAAATTTCTAACGGGACGACGGAAATCCCTTGTCTTTTTCTGGTTGCATATATATATATTTAAAAAAAAGGAGCAGACGTGATGTCAGATGGAACAACCGATTCAATCTCCTTCTTCTTTTCCTTCAACTTGTTACGTTTTCCCTGTCCTGGATTCACATGCTCTTCTTCTTATATTTATATTTATATATCATCAGACGTGTATCTTTCTGATGGGGAAATGTATAAAAATAAATAACACTTTTTTCTTATATGAACTCAAATGATCCAGGAATTGGAGCAGTGAGTAAAGGAAGGAGAGATTCTGAAAAAATGGTCACGTTCACGAGGAAACACGTAGTAGACAATGGTAAGTTTATTTCCTTAGTTATATATAGTTTTGAGCACTGTTTTTTGTCGGGTAGGGCTGGTTGATTGGGGGATCCGAACAAGTAATTGCGATTGTAATGGTCAACACAGTTTGTTTTCATTAGAGGAATTCCGTGTGGTCAAAGGAGTTGTTTCGTACAACTTTTATCAACCATTAAGGACAATTAGCTCAATTAGCTCCTTCAATTCCTTCTCTTCTCACAGCTGACCATTTGTGTATCGGTGAGTGGGCGATTCGAGGAGTCGAGGAATTGACCATCCGCACACGTTTTTCGTCCACCACAGTCCTCACAAACTCATACACATCTAAGATATCGAATTATAGAGGCACACAACCGATGGACTCACAACTGACAAGGACGAAGTAAAGAATATTTTCTTCCCTCCAGTGTCAATCCTCCTCGTTTCTCATAATCCGCTTTCGGTGGATGTGTGAATAGAGAACGAGCAAGAGCGAGAGCGAGAGCGAGTGTAAGATGTGGAAGGAAGAAAGGCAGGCAAGAAAATGCCGGAGATTCACGAGGATTCAAATTGTATTTGTATTTTCATCAAATTGAGTCAGTTAAAGTTCCTCAAACACCGAAATCAAATTCCCTTCACTCACTCACTCACACAAAATCCCAACGCACCTTTACATTCACATTCACCACGATTTATCGACGTACCTAGTTTTACACATAGTAGAAAAAGTCCATGAAGATTCAACTCGATTTTTTTTTTTTAATCCGAATTCTGTATCTCGGAATCTCTGATTTGATTCTCACTGACCAGAATTTCTCCCTCGTACATACTTCAACTTTAACTATATTTAGTATTTAGTATTGTAAATTGTAAATCCCAGGATCGACTTTCTTTATTTCATTCTCTCCGTCTCCGTTTCACAAAATATTATGATTTAGGATTTGGGGCTAGGATCAGAGTGACTGGAAACTGCACCAAAAGACTCCAGTTATATTATCCGTCAATATATATATAATATATAAAAAGAAACAGACTTCCTCTTGTCTTGTTATATGTATTATTTGTGTTTGTTTTTGTGGGGGTTGGGGAGTAAATAAAATGAGAGGGGGGATAGTTTGTAGTTTATGTTGTGTTATGTTTGGAGTCGGGTGAGTTGATTGACTCACGTTGACGGACGGGACCGAATGGAAAGAACATTCCGACTGGGATGAAATCCTGTTGGCAACTGAATCCAAGAGCCAAGGGGATCCCCCAACTCAACTCACAATCTCACTCACACACACACATAACATCCACAATCCACATACAAAATATACACATCCATATCCACATTCACATACGAACGAACGAGCGAGCGAGTGAACGAGAGAAGGAAAACGAGAGGAGTTGAGGGCTTGTGGTTTTCATCCTTTTGGGGAACCAACGAACGAACGAGAGAGAAGGAATACAGAATAGAGAACGAGCGATAGAGAGAAAGAGAAATAAAGACAGAGAGAGAGAGAGAAAAGAGGGAGAGGATTGAAAGAGTGGCTACATGTAGATGTAGATATATGGGGGGATATAATGAGCAACTGGAGTTTGCATGTATGTATGTATATGCGTATATGAGCATGAAGATGGAAAGAGAGAGAGAGAGAGAGAGAGAGACAGACGGCTGGCTCGGCAACATCAGCTTCGGCGCAAAACCAGTTTCTATTGCTATATTGCACTTTCCTAAGGTCGATTTTCCAGCGTTTTTCTACTGGTTCGAAGACCCTCGCTCAGTCTTAACTTTGCTTTGACAGAACAGAACTGACAGAGAGCGAAGAAGAAGAGCGAGAGCAGTGACGGTGGGCAGAGAGAGAGAGAGAGAGAGAGAGAGAGAGAGAGAGAGAGAGATGGGGGGGAAGAGAGAAGGAAGGAACTGAACCCTGAGGAAATTTGAGGGTGAGCTCACACTGGGAAAGATGGAGAATCTACAACATGATATTCTCTGTCTCCACTCTCTATTACATACATAGTACATACATTACATACTCCATACTCTGCATGTACTCTCCACCATACAATATCATCATGCATATATAGCTACATATCCCTCACGTTTTATCTTCCTCGCTCTCTCTCTCTACACACACTGAATAGAAATCCCATTCCTTGCTTACTTACTTACTTACGATTAGTTACATGCTCCAGTCATATCCATCCCTATGACCATCCACTTCTCTCTCTCTCTCTCTCTCTCTCTCTCTCTCTGAACAAAAACCTTCGAGCTCTCTTCTTCTCTTCTCTGGCTGCTCGTTGCTTCCCTACTCAACTGGATAGATAGATGGATGGATAGATCGAGATATGCTCTTCTACGACGAGTGTATCTTCTGTACTTGTGTAGTTGAAAAGAAAGGATACGCACTAGCACTAGATCATATCATCCACACTCTCACTCTACTCTAGTACGTACGTATGTATGTATGTATGTGTATTACTCTGCTGGCGCTATGTCTCTCCTCCTCTGAAACATGAAGAACATCTCCAGCTCCAAGAATTCCTTTTCCACAAAGGCAGCAGCAGACAACTCCAATGTACATGTAGATAAATGTACAGCAAGAGATTGTGTACTCTCTGATGGATGGATGGATGGATGGTATGGATAGATATACATATCGTCGGTCTAGATTCAAACAGTCCCATATTTGATTTTGCCTATTATCAAACAGTCCCATATTTCTTTTTCGCTAATTTCAAAATGTACTATAAATCTTTTTTCCATACGGCATTTACAAATATATAGTACATTTTGAAATTAGGGAAAAAGAAATATGGGACTGTTTGATATTAGGCAAAATCAAATATGGGACTGTTTGAATCTAGACCGACGATATTCTAATTCCAATTCCAATTCCAATGGACTACGGAATACAGAGTCTGTATTACATATTACAGATATGTACTTTAACTACTCAAATCGCATGTTATGTCCGCATTTTCATCCATACCATTCCACTCTATCCATCGACAACTCCTCAAATCCCAATTCAAATTATGCACATGATGGACCCACTGTATATGTACAAGATGAGCTCACTTTCAGAGCAGAGACATTGTGAGAGAGAAAAAGAGAGAGAGTTTTCATTCAACTCGATGTATAGGGAGTTTAGGGACTCACTGACTAACTCACTCACTGAGGATTGAGGATGAATCTCCTTCCCATTCTCAACACGACGTAAACAGACACAGAAGAGAGGAGAGCTGTAGAAAATACAAGTGTAAACTTGAACTTGCATTCATCAATATCTCATATCATATGTACAATGTACATGCATCTGATGCATTATATTCCCAATATCAATTCCTACTGTGAGGTCGTCGTCGTCGTCCTCGGTCGTCGTTGTCTATATGTGTGGAATTGAGAGTGAGCTCTCATCGAGTCAGCACATAACTACAAGACGAAGAAGACGATAAAATAACTGAAATGACTGCTTTTTTATTCTCCTTCTTCGTCATCTTCTCCGCTGAGTCAGTGCGTTTCCTTTATATTTGGAGCCCCTGTTTGGACGGACTGACGGACAGAGGAGAGAAATGTTGCGACGATTCCGACTGGTCGTCCAATTTGAAATTCGAAATCCAATCGGAAATTGGCTTCAATTCAACTCGAACGGATTCCCCCAACAACAAGTTGACACGTAAATATGACAAAACAGAGAGAGAAATAAGAAGAAGGAGGTTGAAAATTGGGAAATGGAAAATGGAAAATGGAAGGGGGGACAACTTCAGCAGACAGATCTCACTTTATCCCATCGTTGAGCTTCACACTCAACAATCCGTCGTCATGATCAAATATTCCAATATACAGATACGTTTCCATGGTGAAATGTCGTTTATTATATAGGAAAAGACTGTTCTGGAATGATATGACATCAACTTGAGTGTTTCACAGACTTGTAGATTCGAAAGAATAGGTGGAAACATAAAACATATACATTCAGATATGAAGAGTTCTCTATATACTTTTGATTTCATGACGGTTGGACATCAAGGAAGAAGAAGAAGGAGCTGTAATGATTCCAAGACGAGTTTCCACCAGTTTGAATTTACATTGGTCATAGTCATATGTTGGAGAAGGGACGACTGACGACTGAGATTGTCTTTGATCTCCCTCTTGAGCCAACTAGTCAAACAGCCATTTGAATTCCAGCCCAATTAGTCCAACCAGACCATTTCCATGTTCCCAAACTCTTTTCTCCCCGTCTTTCGCTTCTTTTCCCTTCTGTACAGACAGACGGACAGACAGACGGACGGACGGATATACTAATCCTCTGTGTACATACTCGTAATTGAGATTGAGGATTTCCATGTTTCTTGTCCCCCCCACAATTCCCAATTTCCCCCCCAACTCCCCATTCAGCTGTGGTTGAGATATCGAGGACTCGAGGACTGGAATTATTATATGATCCATAAAATACGGTGGAATGAGGGGAAGAAAGGGAGCACGAAACAACAAAAACGACAACAACAATAACAAGGAGAAGAACGAGAATGAGAACAAGAAATGCAAGTACACACGGCCGAAATTCCGAGATCTCCTGATATTGTCATTTCATGGAAAACATGCAGGGACAGACATACATAGAGGAGGAAGGGAGGGAGGGAAGAAAGGGGAAGGAGGGGGGACTGTGGACTACTCACGACCAGAAAGCCAGCCAGAGAGAGAATCTCAATCTCACATGACGAGATTCACGTGGAATTCCATCGTGGCTTCGTCTTGACTCTTGATTCTTGATTCTCTCACTTCTTCTCACTTCCTCACAGCTCATCCTTGATCCCCACAGAACAAGTCCAAATTGCATTTACTATATTTCTTCTCCTCGTCCTCATGCCAAACTTAAAAAGAATCCACAACTTTGTCCTTTTAACTCCTTCTCTGTTTCCCTTTTCCCTTTCCTTGTCTCTCGTCCGGCTTTTTCCTTTCCCACTTTCCCACTCCTCACCTCACCTCACTTGGCTCTCTGTCAATATTTGACCAATGCTCTTCCCTCATTCCTACAAACACACACAATGTTTCTCTCTGTCTCTCTCTCTTTTTATGTGGATAAACAAATGTTGGCAGAGGGACAACAACAAGTTGGACGAAGGAAAAATCTTTGTCTGTTTCACTTTGTTGATGGACTATTCGTATGATGGGCAGCAGTTGATTCCACCCAGCCGCCCGCAGAGAGTTTACCAGGAGAAATGAGAATGCGGATTTGCATGTCAAATCATATATAATATTCGTATGTGGAAGGAATGACGGAGAGAAAGAATGGAGGGATGCAGACTTTTAGATGGTGAACAATACTCATCATCCTCCTCCTCATGTTAATGTGAATGTTAATGCTGCCAGTTTAGATTGGGCAACTGCAACTGGAAGTCCAAGTGGAACTGCAACCGTGTTGGAATTCGCCTTTGATTTTTGTATACAGGCATAGGAAAAGTGTGGGTAATGGAAATGATGGTACTGCGCCGTCCTCGTCAAATTCAAATTCAAATTCAAATTCAAACTCACAAACTCAAAGGGATGATAAGAAATGATAATAAGGATAATAAGTGAGCATCGAAAGCGAGTGGAAAGAGTTGGTTAAATTCATCTGGCTGCGAATGAGTGGAGTCGAGTTGAATTTAATTCTCATTCTCATTCTCATACTCATCATGTGACAGGCAGGCAGGCTTCCACGTCCAAAATCCACATAATGAATTCGAGGGGAGTCCCCACCAGACCACAAAAAAATGAGCTGCCTCTTTCTTTCTTTCAAACTCGAGAACACTGAACACTACCTTTGTAGTACTTTGTACGATGAACGATGAACGATGAACGATGAACGATGAGCCAGCAAGCGAGGGAGTGAGTAAGCGAGCGATTGAGGGTCAAAGCCAAAGAGAGCCGAACAATTGTTCGACCAAGAAGTTGCGGACCACGTTGAGCCACGGAAACTCAACATGAGGAAGGTTAAAGGGCCCAAGTACTACCCCGGGCCTTCGAAAATGGGAATAAAAATTCTTCCCCATGATGCCCCCATAGATATCATTATCATTAGTCGTCACGTGATGAGTCCGTCCGTCTCATCCCATTCTCATTCTCACAAGTAAATAGATACAGATCGTATAGATAGATGAAGGAATGCTGGAGAATTCAAGCAAATCTTATGAAAAGTTCATTTCCCTAATTAAAAGCAGACGAGAAGATTTGGTGGAAAAGTAGACAAGTGAAAGTAAGTAGTTTGTGGGGAAGGACATGGAAATGGAAAGGAAATTGTCCCATCGGTAGTCAACCAGCCAACGGTGCATTAGAAACCGCCAATGCCAATACCGCAACAACAATGATCCCAACATACACACACACACAACACAACCCGGCAGAGAGAACACACATTCTACGATTCGATTTGTATCGTACGGAGGAGAATGCGTCAAGAGAAAAACTCATCCTCTGGTTGAGGCTGAGAAAAGGCGAAGCCACAGAGGATTTATCTGACTCGTTTCAACTTGGGAGTTTCTTTTTCTTCTTCTTCTTGGTCGTCTTCTTGGTCGTCTTAAGTCGTTGTCTTGTTTAGCGAGGGCCTCTGAACTTGTTGTTGTTGTCAAGTGGGGGGTGGGGTGGGGAGTGGGGAGGAGGAGTACATTTTACATTTATGAATTATCCTCTGTCTGCTCTTTGATATCATGACGTTATTATCAAGGCCATTTCCTTTGGCATGTTAAATAGGGAATCCTTCGTCTTTTTCTTCTTCTTCTTCTTCTCTTTCTACTTTTGCCTGTGTCTCTGCACAATATTTGAGGATTCATTCCTGCGCTTAAAGATCCAAGTGGACTTGTCTTGTCCCATCTCTCTCCTCTTTCTTCTCTCTTTGCTTGCCCTATTATTTCCCTGAGTCAACGTCAAAGGATCTCCATTCCTATTCTCCATATTTTCCATTTTCCATGTCAACTCACTCCACAAACGCTTGAGCCAACAGACAATGGCGAAAGGACGAGGAATTTGCATAAAGACATAAAAATGGGGAACCATTCCACCGACGATCCTCCCACCAACAACCAACAACCAACAACCAACAACACACAACAGGCAACAGACAGTACGCAAACGGACGGATAACTAACGTCAAGATGCACAAAAAAATGAAGATGAGCCATTAGAAAATCTGGTTGCACTCTCATATGTTTATTCGCTCATAGTCAAAGGAGCGATGTTGGTTTAGCTCACATGAGAATCAGAATCATAGTGCGAGAGAGAGAGAGAGAAATGAGAAAAAGGATGATCCCATAATAATATTTTGATGTCATCCAACTTAAGTTGGGAGAGTGAATTAAAAGGCTGCCACTCTGGATCGTCGTGGTCGTCGGAGAGTGCGGGAGCGTGAGAAAGTCCAGAATCACAAAATTAAAATGTGGTTGATATTTACGATTTGTAAATGTCTCTCCGACTCTTTATTTCTCTCTATCTCTCCTTGGATGAGACAAAAACATTTGGCTCGGAGGAGATAAGACATTTAAAAGGGAATGGCCTTTGACTCAATGAAATCTTTGTGCTGCGTAACTACAGATACTTAACTATGTGAACATGTACATATATTGTGTGCATGGGATATTCAACAAACCAACTCGTCTTCTTCATGCGATACGTTTCTTGATGGCTATGAGAATCGCCGTGGATTGTGGATTGTGGATGCATGCATATGAGGAAACCACAACGAAGGAAACCGAGCCAGTTATAACTACAACCAAATTTGTATTTCTACTTACGCGGAGGAGCCAAAGCCAACCTCGCTTTGGAGATGGGGATGAAGATGAAGATGGATTGCCAAAGTATATGTACCTATCTTAGTCAAGATTCCACAGTGCACACAGTCTGACAATTAGACTAGCGTATTTTCCTCCATTCGTTTTCCGTCCTCCGTCGTCCGTGTGGTGTTTAATTTCCTGGAAAGTCCACTCTCTCTGTCTGCACAATCAAAATCTCATAAGGAGAACCAGCACAATTGAATTGAATTTGAATTTAGTCGATTGAAAATTTGTTGAGGTTCGTCCGTCCGTCCGTCCGTGTCTCTCAATTAAATTTCAAATTGGATGAATATGAATATGCATTTGGAGGTGAGTCATAGGTGAATGATTTCTCAAGGTGGAATCCAAGGGAAGAAAATATCACTCCAAACTCCAGTCACTTTTATCATCCCCCCTACGAAAACGATAAAATTAATCATAATTAAATTAACTAGAGTCATTATCATTACAGATAATGGGGAGGGATCGGGGGGAAACATGGAAAAATTGGGATTTACTCTTCACCAAGTGTCAAGTACATACGTACGTAGTCAAGCATGGGAAATGATATCAAATATTGTTAGTAAATAAATGAACAAATAATTCTGGCTACGTCTATTTTTCGAGTGATGTGGTGGACATTGTTTACTTTTGATGGTCCACCATCACACGCTCAACGCCTGCACATGAACAAGAACATACACATGAACATGGAACTATAAATATGGATATGGAAATGAATGCAAAGCTCCAACGTTTCCAAGAGGATGGATAATTTTGTGACAGCCATCAGTCGGAGTCGGAGTTGGAGTCGAGGAGGTCAAACGGCACTTAATCTCTCAAGGAGAATTAGCTCACTCGCTCAACTTCCACATACCTACTTCACAAAAATGATGAATAAAACAAGATGCTCTCTCGCATCCCCCCATCCTCCTCTCCCCCTCCGCTCTTCTCTCTAACTCTAACTCTAATGGAATCGTGTCAGTGAGGTCGCCAACTCAATAGGCCCGGATCGTTATGTCTGAGTGAATGTGTGTGTGTGTGTGTGTCTAAATGAACGGGGAAATGGGAAACGTGGGGAATGGATTCCAGCAGTCTGAACTACAGATGTAAATTGAATGCGGAGGCACGAAGGAAGACGCATTTGCTCGAGTTGGTGCACTCAAGAAGCAAGATTATGGAAAAACGTTGAGACATTTATTGTCCTCCCTCCCGTATTCCCAATCTCGACCCACAAACACACATCAAGGCAATCCCAATCCCAATGTATCTGTATATACGTAATCCAATGTACTGGGGATTTACATTTAAATTCCGGTTCCCTATCACTCGCTCTCTCTGTCTCTCTCTCTCTTTGAATTCCCATGCATTTTCCATTTCCATTTCCATGATGCAACAATTATTTTGAACAGTTTGATTACACGACAGACAAGGTTGGTCGGAGGCTGCGGGTGCATGTAGAAAATGGATAGAAAATGCCGATGGAGATGGAGGTACAGGAGTGAAGATGGTTTACACATGTTCTGACAAGGACATGTCGGATTCCGCACAAATCACAGATTACAGGATTACACGACTAAATATCTCCATGTTTACTCTCCACCACAGTCCACAGTCCACATGTTGGGGAATCTGAAGGGAAATATGCGGTCCGTCTATCCGATAAACAAGGAGGAAAAGGAGGAGGAGGAGAAGAAGAAGGTGAGGGCCTCCAAGTCCCATAAACCACGGTGAACACAGACTAAAGCAGCTTTATCTCGCCAGCCTTAATGACAATGACAGCTCAACCACTATAAAAATTCTTCCTTCTTTTTCTGTTGTTTACATTTTACATTACGAATGAAGGAATGAGGAAACTTGACGGATGGGAATTTAGATTCATCTTCATCGCCAATCGCATCTCTGTCCATACTCCATCCGGACTGAGAAAAATTCTCATACTTTGTGTATTTGTATTTGTTTTTATATACGGCCAACTTGACATTCAATGGAAGAGACGATAATTTAGGACATAACAGCAAAATGTGTGTAGGGTTCAACCGAAGAAGAAGCAGAAGAGACAGCTGGATGACACGACACACACACACACCACAGGCAAATCTACGGATTTCAATGTTGAATTGACATTGGGAGGAGAAAATTCCTCCGAATCTCTTTCTTTGATGACACTCATTATTATTATTATGGTCGGTTCAATACATTATTCGGGATATGAATTAATTCGTCAGAGAGTTCCAACATGCATGTGGATGCGTCAAAATTCAAATTCAAATGAACCCATTCCCGCCCAAAGCTAAATCAACGAGGTTGACAGTTTATTCTCACGGTTCGTCACCGGCAGAGACAGGAACAAGAGCGAGTTCATCGAGGAGTCGAACAACTCAACTGCATGGTAACAAATAAAAAAACGTTTAAAATATCTTAGCAATAGCAAATGCCAAGTCAAAGAGGTTCAGAGTTGCTGTGTTTTTATGTGAAGTAAAGGAGTAAAAAAAGGATGCCAATGCCAATCCGCCATGGAACGGAACGGTGATACAAAAAAATGTACGCGAGAAAAAGAGATTTGGTTCGACTATTTGTTTAGATTCGAGAGTGGGAATGGAGCTGGATTTACATTTACATTTGCATTTGCATTTGCTGCCATCGTTGAATGTGGATGATGCAGCAAAGTTGAGTAAATGGTAAAAAAAAGTGAGACTCGTTGACTCTGCCAACGAACGCTCCCACCTCCAAAACTCACACTCTTCATTTTTTGGTACAGTGACTACATTGACTACACATACGATACGATACGATTACGCTATACGATATCTTAGAAATATATTGGAGACTCGGTCGACTTCCGTGACGTGTCGACTCGATTGTTTGAGGGAAGTCACAGTCAACGTGACATAAAATCCTGCCGCTGTTGGCGTGATGGAGTGGATGTGGATGTGAATGGATGTACACCTACCACCAAAATATCCCACAAGTATATAAATAGGATCACTTTAATTAGCAATGAAAATGAAAGACGCGGATTCAGATGGAATGGAAAAAGCGAGAGAAGGTTCATCCTCTTTCTTCTCTTCCTTCTTTCCTTCATTCAACTTCATCTTCATCTTTTATCTTGTTTATCGTTTACAAGTGACTCCTCATCTGCTTCCCATTCTCCAACGCCCCGATTTCAAATTAACCACAAACCACAACTCAACTCACATTCACCAAAACTCAATGGCCCACGACACAAACTCTCCTGCCACCACCAAAACGAAAATGAAACCGAAAGAGAAAACCTCCAAGTTGTTGAGAATAATCCACTGATGAAGGAACACACGCAACGACCGACGACGACAGAAATAGCGACGACACGTCAAGAGACAAATCATTCAGAGCTCCACTTTCCCAGTCCCAACGGAGTAACACAGCACCACGCTTTTCCTTTCCCAGGTGAAAATCTCCCCGAGCACCTGGGTCAAGACAGTCAAGACAATGATAAAACAGGATGAAGGGAAAGGGAAGGTAAACAGAGGATCCGTTTATTTATTTTACATCCTCACACGCCATAGTTAAATTAAAGTGAAGCCGTTAAAAACAGATAGAAACGATGAACGTGAACGAGAACGAGAACGAAAACGAGTGGGGATGGGATTTCCCCATTTACAATTTACGAGTGGACGTTGAAGGTCGGTTGGCCGGTCGGCTGGGGACGACTGCACTTGAGCTCTCCTTGCATAATATATGTATAATAATATGAAAAAGCAGAAGGAGCAAGAGCAAGAGGATGATGAGCCCAACTCGAAAGAAACGTCTGAGAGTGGATCCATTTGGGACTTGGGATTTAAGATTTAAACGGAGACTCTGCTTATTTTTATTCATAACAGAATAATGTAGGCATAAAATATGGCTCATAATTCATGGAGAAGGGGAGGGAGGAAGGGGGGCTCAACTCCCCATTCACATACATACACATTAAACATATTACACGATACACAAGCGACACTTGCACAAGCCATTACAGATACATGTTCGTCCCTCTACCCATTAGCTCTGACTTCTGACTCTGACTCTGACTCTGGTCGTATATCTATACTATATACATATGCAAAGGAGCCCAAATGCCAAATCAAACAGAAGAGAGGAGAATGAGGAGATGGAACTCGTTTTGGTACGAGCGAACGCTGTCATGTCCACCGTCAATATTTATTTGCCCATTTGCATTTCGTGTATCCCCTGTTAAAAAAAAACTCCAACGTTCATCATCTTGATCTTGATCCATCATCCCCGCTCGAGAGTCTCGAGTTGTTCCCATTCTTCTGCGTGTGAACTCTCCAATTTGGGCAGTTATGTACAATAACGGGTCATGGGTTGAAATCGGGACTAAATTCAATTGCTCGTAAAATCTGAACCAAGTAATATTTTTTCAAAATTATTTTTTCAGTTCATAAACCAATTAGTTGTTGTTATAATACAGTAAATGGATTTCTGAATATTGTTACTCTTTGAAAAAGTTGTATTGGTCCTCCTCAATGGCCTTTTGTCTAATCCATTTCCATTTTCATTTCCCAATCTGTATTTGCGTTTCCAGCACGAGCTATTAATATTGAGAATTTTTTCCATGATCATCCCATTAGCTGGCTAAATCCATAATACAATAATGCAATAATCCTATAATACAACGGTCACGGGGATAATGATAACATTATGAGAGAAAGATGGGAAATCGGCTGAAGTCTGAAACTGAATGTCCCCAGACTCGATGTATCTGTACATGATGAGGATTCCTGTTCATTTATGATGGTCTCATTCCTTCTTCTTCTTGTGCCTGCCTGCCTGCCTGCCGTGGGGTCCGCCTCTCTTCCTCCGTGAATAAAAACAAGCATAAATCCTGAATTGTACATCGTAAATCCTGCATCTTGATATTTATGAGTTTGTGTGTGGTACGCGAGCGAGCGAGCGAGCGAGCAAGCGAACGAACAAACGAACGAGTCAAAGAGTTGTTTTGTTCCCATTGGATTTCCTACGTGGAATTGCAATCATTATTACTATTATTATTATTATTATTACCCAGCAACTATTTACAATGACTTTTGACTTGCGTTGCGAAAGGGTGAAATTCCATTATGGGCCATCGGAATGGAAATTAAAAAAATGAAATGAAATGCTCAACAATGACAATGGGAGAAAAGAATAAGTGAGCAAGTGAGCGCGGAATTGCAAATGAGGAATGACAACGAGCGACGGTGTCTATGTCTGTGTACATGACAAAAGTGAAGCCAAGTTGTTTAAATGAATCATTTCTTGGCATCGTACATTTCGCACGCACAGATTGTAAAATTTGAAATGGAAAATGGAAGATCCATCGGATGAGAAAGAATGTGAATGTGAATGTGGAATGCTGCTCCTCCTCCGACTCCAACGGAAGGAACGGAAGGAAGGAAAAGGATTAACTATCATTTAGATATGGAGCAATTAATAAGGAAATGCTCGGCCACCTTCTGTAGTTCATACGGTTACATCAAGTCAAGTTGAGTTTCGTCCATCCGTCCAGTTCAATATGAATTGAATTGATATTGAAATGACAGCAGGGTTTTTTCTACAGATAAATCAAATGTCAGAGTCGAGTTTCAGAGGGTTTCCACAGATCTTGACAAGCATAAGCATATCGATATTCGTGTGTGTACATAAAGTCACTGTGTATTCAATATCATGATCATGTGAAACAAGTGGGAAAATGATTTACGATATCCAAAGTTCCGCCATGTCTCTCGTCTTTACCATCCGTCGGAAGTCGGAATTCCTTTCACAAACTGTATCAAATATCAACTATCTATCAAATTCAACATCCAATAGATCAGCCAAATCCTAATCGACTAATTAACACTGTCCCTCGTTTTCCACTCTCTCTCTCTCTCTCTCTCTCTTCGCTACCAAGATATGTACAAGAAATCCTTTCCGACGATATTCAACATCTTTTTACGATACAAACGGAATTCCTTGAATAATTTCTAAACTATTCCACAATCATTTTTTCCATAGGCTTGTCAAGACTTTTCCCAGTTGGAAAAAAGTCCATTCCATCTTTTTAGACATGAACATTCAATCATTGAAATAGCAAAGAAACTTACAACATTTTTCTCCAAAATTATTTCTTGGAGATGGGAAAATATTTGTCGGATTACAAAAGCACGGAGCAAGCGAGAAGAATTGTGAGGATTCAGACGACACAGGGAAAAAGAAAGAGAAATAAGCGAAATTCCTCGGGGAATCAAAGAATCAACGAATGGAGAGGGAAATGTTTTGGGAATTCCATCATTTTTCTCCTCCTCCGTGGAATCCTCATTTCTCTATATCCATTCCGAGAAGGAGGAATTCCATTCAAATCCAAGCAACTCACAAACTATATATTAATTTCATTTTCATCCCATTTACAATTTAGAAAACACTGTTTTTTCTTCTCCATACTCAATTCCCCCTCCGTTATTTCTTTAATAAATCTCTCATAGTTTCCCAAACTCGACCCTCACATTTCTATTACAAAATACAAAATACGAAATAGAGAAACCACAGGAAAGTTTGGAAACCGTTTTTCTAATTTTCTATCGTCATTCTCCGAGAGGTCAAAACGGGCGCATTTCATAGTTGAAACACAGGCAAATGAAAAAAATGAATGGTTTTCTCTCTCATTTGGTTGAAGGTGCAGAGAATACAGAGAATGTTTTATTGGACAGCTCTCCATTATAGATCCAACAGAATAAACCGTGCTGCAAGTCGTGCCAGTCAAAATTGAATCATTATCGACTCCAAATTGTCGGCCCATCATTAAAATCTACGTTGGAAAAACAAAGCACATAGGTATATCTGTGCATAGGAATTAGCCTGTAAAATTTGCATGGGGGGGGGGGGAGGAAAACGCAGTCGTTAAATGGGATTTCATAACCAAATGGCCAAACGACGACCAAATCCAATTCTAAATGTGTACATACAGCGATTACTTTTTACACTCTCTAATTTGACTCTGCAGATCAGACGCACATAAACCAATAAACAAATGGAGATAAGTCATCGTCTTGGAGTTTATGCGATCATAAAATGAAAATGAGTACATGAGTATGTACATACTGTCGTCTCAACTGGAACTGGAATCATGAAGACGACCAACGACGACGACAATAGAAATTGTAGAGGGAATGCGTGGACGAGAAATCCGGGGAGCGAGCGAGCGTGTGGGAATAAAAAGAAATGGTGTGATGTGATGGTGAGTGTGAACTGTGAACTGGGAGAAATATTTGTGGTGATAAGCTTCGACTGTATCCCCATGGAAATGTTCAACGTCCTTATGGCGATGAGAAGAGAGAGAGAGAGACAACTCCTTTGGCTTCTCCACTCGGGACAAACCCATGACGACGACGACGACGACTCTCTATCGGCTGCCTTATAAATCTCCCAACTCCCTTCTCTCGCCCGCCCATTCGCCTTCCATTTGGAATTTCAGGAAGCATTTCAAATGCAATTTCGTGTCAACTCCAAATGCAGAAAATCCCTCTCTCTCTCTCTCTCACTCTCCAACTGGTTTTGGTTTTGGTTTTGGTGTTGCAGTTGATGTTGGTGTTGGAGTTGGACAATGGGAAAGAGTTGTGGTGGGACCTTTCTCTTTGCGTGTCACTTTCCCCTACTGCCCGCCTGCCGAGAAGGAAAAAAAACCGTCCTTGCATGTCCACCGACTCTCACTTTCAATTTTCATTTTCATTTCACTTTCACACCCTGTGGACTTGACGGGGTTCAACTGGAACGAGGAGTCACCACACCGACACATTCACATTCACACTTACATGCACATTGACATTCACTGCCAGCAGTCAGAATTACTAAATTACGTAATCCCTTGACCCACACGAATCACCTTCTTTTTCCTTCGCTTTTTCATGAAATGTTGAATATTTCTCCATGGCCATCTTGTTGAGCTCTCACTGTTTCAAATTTTCAATTGGAGGGCAGACTTTCATAGTCGTCTACTTTGTTGGTGGGGACTTTTTAGCGAATAATTGCGGGGAGGGGGAATAAACATTTAATAATAATAAAATGAGGAGAAACAATTTAATTTTAGGGTGGCCATTAGACGAGGGAAAGATTGTTTTCCCATTCACTGTGACTGTGTGGATCGTTAACATATAACATTTAGCATTTCACGGGATGGGGGGAATGGAGAAGCGGCAGTTGAACTCTCGGTAGGCCGAGTTATTAGAAATGGGAATGGGCGATAGGGAATTGCAATGTTTCCATAATGGCTTTCAAAGGCTCGTAAAGTTCCGCGCATACATTCCCATCTGACACAAATCCTCATTGCAAATAAACCCCCACAACAAACACAGAAATACATGTACACAACTAGACAACTACAACTACAGGACGACCAAGTTCCTACCTGCCCGCATTCACAGTTCAAAAAGTGGTGATATGCAAAGTGGAAGGGGTATTTTCAAATGTAAACATTCCACTTGTCGTGTAGCAAGAGAGAGAGAGAAAGAGAGAAAGAGATGCCTCCATCCACTTCCACTTCCACACACGAATACGAATCCAATATCAATGATCATAATTTCTTGTGCGAATGCAGACGTAAGCACTTTTGACTACTTGAAATTTGGAAGTGAGAGCAAAAGTATAGTGAATCCATGGGAATTTCCAAGTCCTGAATTGCACTAAAGTCTCTAAAGTCTAAAATGGGAAATAAACAGGGAATGCTGGAATAGAAACCAGAAACCAGAAACCAGAAATATCTGTATATTGCTATTGCAATATCAAAATTGAAATGATATGCGGAAATGGGAATTCCCTACATTTTCCTGGGGGTCACACTTGCCCTGCATGGAATTCAGAAGAGAAGGAAAATATCCTCCAAATTCCCAAATTATATTAGTCAACACACGTGACTGCCTGCCGCCGACCTTCAGGAGAACGCGACTCCAGGCACTTCTTAAACTTGGTTGGACTTGGAAGTGACACCATCTAATTTTATGAGCTCGCAATGACGATGGCGATGACACATTTCCCTTTCGCTCTCATCCCAATCCTGGCAAACGTGGGTGGTTTTTTTTAGACTGGAAGGATGATCCATGGACAATTTTTGCGAATGAATACTACAGATGGATTCAAAAGTCCAGCCAATTTTCCTGTTCCAAACCATTTACCATCCAACCGAACAAGAACGTCCGAATTATTTTGAAGGAATGATGAAGGAATGACGCGGCGACGGTTGTTGGACTCACCATTTACCATACAAAACGTAGGTATGCTACAGGATGAACCAATTCAGTTGATTAAGGAAATCCAAAGGTGGAAAATGTGAGGGATTTGGAATGTAGAAAAGTAGAAAAGAGTTTCTTGGTTTCTCTGAGGAAGATGGAGAACTCTTTACCGACTTTATTTGTGTTTCTATTTGTACGTTTGTACTTGTGTGTGGATTTGGTATTCTAAGCCATAGAAGACGATCTCAACTGGATGTTGTAACAAAAAACCATGTGGTTGCGCAAGTTGTGGTGTTTTTGTTTGTGGATGGGAGAAGAAGAAGAAGAATAAGAAGAATAAGAAGAAGAAGAAGAAGAATAAGAATAAGAAGAATAAGAATAAGAAGAATAAGAAGAAGAAGAATAAGAAGAAGAAGAATAAGAAGAAGAAGAA